>SNQN01004748.1:11949-37197 GCA_008642245.1 Bassia scoparia | reverse complement strand
AACATAATAAACATCATCAATTGCATTAGAAAGTGTCTTACCTACCTTACCTAAACCTGTGATGGTTCYATTACTATTATCTCCAAAGGTGACACTTCCTCCATCAAAGGCTACTAGTGAGAGAAATTGCTCTTTATCCCCGGACATGTGTCTTAAGCAACCACTATCCAAATACCAATAGGTACTTCTCTTCACTTTAGCCTGCAAGAACAAATTAAACATTAGATTTAGGAACCCAAACTTTCTTGGGTCCCTTTTCCACAACTTTTGGCTCTTGTTGGTCTTTTCTCCTCCAGTCCAACTTTATGTGTTTGTTGTTCTTATTCACACTGTTCTTTGTAGCTGGGCAATCTTGATTTATGCCCATTCATACCACAATGATAGAAAACATGCATGTCCTTAGCCATGACATACTTCTATCTTGAATTCCCTGATCCATGTGGTTTCCGTGGGGGACCAGTTAGTCCCGGTTCTCTGTCTGTCATAACCAAGACTTACTCTTTCCTTGTTACCTCTGTTTGAGGTCAAATGACTCAATTTCTCATGTGCAGTCAATAATTTGCTCACAAGCCTATGGCTCTCATGAAGTTCCTTTTCTCTTGCTTCTAGATTTTCAATTAACAACTTATTCTTTTCTTTTAGAACATTAAAATCACTTTTTAAAGATTCAAGTTGTAAATTGAGCTTCAGGAGCATAGGATCCACTGGCATGTCAACAACTACTGACTGCTTGCCTTTTTTCAATTGATAGATCTCAGCCTGTAAGTCACATATCTTACCCTCATATTCATAGATCATATCATTGATTTCTTCGCTGGTACCTGCAGGGGAAACAGTGAACTGTGTAGCCTTAAGTGAAGAAATCTCTTTGTGTAGAGCTTCTAAGTTGCTAGTCAAAATGTCAAAGGCTTTCAATAAGGAAGTTCTACTACAAACAACTGCTTTACTTGTGGCTTCTAAAACGACAAGTGGCTCACTTATAGTTGATATGTCTCTTGGAAACCAGAAGGTTAAATCTTCTTCACCATCACTTGGATAGATGGGTTTAGAAGATTTTGCCTTCTCTAGTTCCACCTTACACTTGTCCAATTCAACTTCAAGCTCAGCTACTTAATTTTTAAGTTCATGGCAAGCTTCTTCAAGGTGATCACAACTGGCATTAGCTACTTCACATTCAACACGTTTTTCTTTAGGTTCTCTTTTGCTAGTTATGTAAGTTTCACCTAACTAATAGCATTCATCTAATATAGAATCTATACAAGCAAGCATATTATCTCTATTGTATTCATGTATATCTTCCCTAACTTGTTCTAAGTTTACCTTGTGTTCATGTAGCACATCCTTCTTGACCATCAAACACTTCTTGAATGTGCTGGTTCTCCCTCTAGTTCCTAGATCGGAACCATCTTCCTCAATGTTTGCAAAGGCAGTCATGCAACACTAGGGTTAGGTGATTCTTCATCCTGATCAGACCCTGAGTCAGAATCACCGCACATGGATGCTATCATAGAATTCTTGAAAGCTCAATTTTCTCCAGATTTGGATTGTTTGTCCTTTTCATTAATAAGGACAATCTCCGATTATGTGTCCCTTCTCTCCACACTTGAAGCAACCTACAGAAGAGGAGGTAGACTTCTTAAAATTGTTACCTTTTAAGTTTTTCCTCTAGTCACGAAGTGTTCTCTTAGAACTTTTGGCAACCATTCCAATCTCGTCTTCATCTTGCTCTACTGTTCCCTTAAGGGCCATGCCTCTGGCTGGTTACTTTTCAGACTTAGAATCAATTAACAATTTATGAGTCATGAGGGAACCAATCAGTTGTTCTAGAGACAAGGTGGATAGATCTTTGGCTTCATAAATAGTCGTCACCTTGGCTGTCCATGCATCTGTCAAACTACGCAAAACCTTTCTCACAAGATCCTCATCAGAAAAACTTTTACCAAGAGATCTAAGATCATTATTTATTGTCATAAATCTGTGAAAACAATCATTGATCTTTTCATTCTTGTTCATAGTAAATAATTCATATTTTGACATTAGTAAATCTATTTTGGACCTTTTTACCTAACTGGTTCCTTCATAAGCAAGTTTAAGAGTATCCCAAATCTCTTTAGCATTACTGCATCCAGAGATCCGATTATATTCTGTCTCACCTATGGCTTGTTGCAAGATTTACATTGCCTTGGCATTCTTTTCTAGCTGCTTGTAGTTTGCAGTTGCCAACTCACTATCCTTCTTGGGAATCTTGTTTCCCTCAGAATCAGTCTTCATAACAACGTTTGGACCATTCTTGACTACAAGTCAGCACCATAGTCGATTCCTATGATCACATTCCAGATCCTATTCTTCCACCATGCATAGTTGCTTCCGTTGAACTTTGGTATTTTGTTGTCATACTAAATAGTATTTAATTCTTGAGTACCCATGCTTCACTTCTTTAGATGTTACTTGCACAAGAATCCTTGGCTCTGATACCAATAAAAGGTTCTGTGGTACTCAAAAGGGGGGTTGAATTGAGTATCCTAGTAATTTGCCTATTTTTCTTTCTTTTCGGATTATGTATGACGAACCAGTTGGGTTGGTTCCTATAAGAAGAGAATAAAAGCAAAGTAATAAGGAACACAAAGATTTAACGGGGTTCACCCAACTATGGGCTACCGTCCTCCTACCCTATGTTCTATTATTAATCTACTCCGAAAAACAAAGAACACACTCCCTGTTGTTTCCCTACTTTGGGAACTAGCACACCTCACACTCAACTCTGAATGTGCACTCGACTCACACTGGTAAATCCAACTTGTGTTTTAAGTCACAAACACTCACCTGGCTTCCAACCCCTCTGTTGAAAGCCTAAAAATATCAAAGTTTCTCTCTTTTGAATTTACTTCTAAAAAGCTAATAAGAGAATTGATTTGCTCGATTTGTGCTCTTGTATATAACTTGAAGTAGGGTTTTTCTGCTTGTGTGTTTTTCTCTCTAAAATTACTCTTTTTCAAACGTGGAGAGATGTGTGAAATTATTTTTGAACTTAGATGTAGTATAAAATAAATTGGGACGTTGGAAACCTAAACCCTTACTTTGAACCGATTATCCATAAATCACATAGCTTGTCGGCCATGGCAAGATGCCGTTTTTGGAAAGTATTTATCTTATTTGACTTAACCACACGGATGATCATAGATAAATACTCCTAGGATTAAGGTAACCAAAATTCCTCATCTATTTTCTAAGCTTCTTTAGAATATTATTAAAAACAAATCTTTGAAAAATATTTTAGGAATCTTTTTTCCAACCCGCAGTTGTATTTTCACGTAGAGGACCGACCTTGGCTCCATACGCACTAGGCCCTAAAAATGAGTTATTGTTACTGAAAAATTTTGTTAAATCGATCTTGCACCAGAATTTCATATCATCACCCGTCCAACAAACACTAAGCACTTATAAACACCCTAGAAACAATAAGACATGTGCATACTAACGGAGCACACTGATTACAGATGAAATAACTATATTTAAACACTTAAGTACTAATTCTTCCATTCTTCATGTAATCTTCAAGACTTTAAAGCTTTCTTAGATTCTTCAATTAAAGACAACTCTTCTTTCTTCGAATGGCTTCGAAAGGCTTCCATGCTCTAAGTCTTGGAATCAACTCAACTACTGCACAAGTAACATGGTTAATGTACAATAAAGAACATATGACTACTTTTCAGTGTAGTAGTGTAGGAAACAGTTCCTAGTGGTTTCCCACCAGTACATAGAAAATTTATTCACCCAGCTGTTCCCTGTGAGGAGACAAGTTAGTTTCAACATATAACTCATATAAGTATTAACTTGTCTGGGAAACAGTATTCAATAATAGATGGTTCACTAACCAACTGTATTCATTGTACAATATACTGTTTCCTGAAGCTGTTTGTCATCACTTAAAACATAAGGGACTCAACAGATTGTTTTTGTAGAGCTATGAAAGAAGGCCTCTTGAGCATGTCCAATTTATTCAATTTTTTTCATTTTTCAATTTTTCCAGTTTTTGTTTTTTTTTTCTTGTGAGGTCATGGGTTGATTAGCATTTCATCATCGAAGTTGAAACACATGAAAGGCTAAGAAAATAATGTAAAAGAATGTAAAAGAAAAAAGACTTTTTATTATTTTAGATGGCTAATGAGATGACAAGACTTAATTCCTAATTGACATAGACTCGAAAAAAGAGGAGAAAAAGGAAAATTAATGTCTAGGTGGAGGGACTCTCCAACTCAACCTATGCTTAAACTTTATTGACTCTTGCTCATGTCTCCTTCTTGTTGAGAAATGCGGGTGCTGCGGGTGACGACTTTGCTTTAGTTGCTTGGCTTCTTACCCTCGGGTAGGATAGGAAGGTGACCGTCATCAATGATGTCTTGTATGCGATCCTTTAAAGTAATGCACTCTTCGGTAGAGTGACCATGGCCACAATGGTACTCACAATACTTGCTTTTGTCCCACTTTGCAGACCACTTTCGGTGGATCTAGAGTTGGAACCACTGGAGTGATTAAGCCTTGAGCGAAGAATTGCTCAAATGCTTACTTGTTTCTCATTCCCGAAGTAGTGTACTCCCGTTTCTTTCGAAATCTCAGTCATCCCCCAGTTTCAGTCTTGATTGTTGAAGGGCCACCAATGATCTTTTGTGCTATTTCTTTTTTCATTGCTTCTAATGACTGAACCTTAGTTTTGAAGACCTCAATTTCATTAGCCATATTGTTGAGAATCATGTTGACTAGGTTAAACTCTGGGGCAATTGTCTGCTCGAGTGAAGCAAGCCTTGTATGCATGGTGTTAATAGAGGATTGCATTTCAGTGTTGTTGCGAGTGGTGATGCTTTCTTCATCCATTTGTGGAGGTGAGGAATTGGAGGACCTAGACTTCAGGTGCTGAACATAACTTTTGTGTAGAGGAATAGGAATTGGCGGTTCCTCTCGAGCTAGCCTTGCTGACCTACGAAGTTGCCGTGTAGATGACTCTATCCTGCATGAGAGTGTATTAGACTCGACATTTTAGACAACTATCCATTACTTGCTTCCTTGACTAGACTCGATGCATGGCCTAATAGTGATCATTCCTTGCCTATAGGCTTGACTAAAAAATGAAAATGCAACAATGCCAAAATTCGTTTTTCGCCTTTATTTAATTTGAATTTTTTTTGCTCATTTTTTTATTCGCACCCCCCTTTTTTCCGATTTTATTTATTTATTTTAAGGGGAATCGTGTGTTTTGGCGCTCGTTTACAATTATGTGATGCAAAAAGATGTACAGCCTAAACGATTCTAGTTACAACCATTTTGACATTACGACGCCTAAGGAATGACCACTTGCTATATGAGACTTGTTACATGACTCGTTTGTTTTTAGTATGCAAAGTTAAGGTCCTTAGTTAGCTAAAAACACATAGCACGTTGTCACTCTAGCATGAGCCCTATATGCAAAATGAAAAAGAAACAGTCCAGCCACCTAGAGTCAGTTGCTACGTTATCGAATAGGTCGGTTCGGGTGTCCAAGAGGGTCCCATGACTAGGATTAGAACGGTCCTTAACACATCCAGCCTAGTGTGATGTTCAAAGGAGGTCTAAACCATTACGGCTTTGTAAAGCACGCAACCGCGCGTCTTGGTTGGAATGTGCATCAAGCTTCAGAATTGGTTGCATAGGTAGTGCACCAGCGCCAATCTTAAGCGAGCCCCCTAGTCTGTCTCGAGTGTAGAACACACTCATGCGAGACGTGTTACCTAGATAACAGAAACTCAGTGCAAACGATCTAAGTTCCGTGCAATGCAAGATGCCTAACACTGTAACACATGTTGTCGTTAAGACGTTGAATTCGCATGACATTTCGAGTATTGTCCACACATCACTAAAGATAATAGCTTTTGTGAATTCCCCTGTGAAGTCGCCAAAAACTGCATGGGCACCGAGGCGTCACCGGGTCGGACTGGGTCCAGTCCCTCTGCTTCGGCGGGTACAATTAGTTGATGACTCGGTTTGTTGCTAGAATTGAGTTCTTGCTTTTTCATAGAGTTAGTATGCCTGGAGTTGTGTGTTTATACTCAAAACGAGTAGAGGAAGTCGCCACCGCACTTCTTTCGAGAAGTTGCGGAACCCGTTTAACCTTGCCTATAATTGCATAAAGCAAGGCAAAGGACTCCATGTTGGGTCGTGCACCAGATCTGGATTAGGGGACAAGGATAAGGTCGAATGGTAAGTGCCAAAAATGGTCACATTTAGGCACTTATATCTCCTTTATTTTAGCCATTTTGTGTGTTTATGATATCATTTTACTAGCTTTTTAGCTAGAGTTCCACTTTGTTTAGTTTTGCGGAGTTTTAGTGGTTTTTGTAGGTTTCTAACTTGATTTCTCCTCATTCCTATACCTATTCTCCTATTTGCAAGTGTTGTGAGTGTTTACAAGTTTCCATGGTGTGTATGTGCTAGTGATGTATTTTGTTGCAAGTTGGCTTGGTTATATTTGCAATAGTTGAGCTTTAAAGTAATGTTTCATGTACCCTAACACCTTCTTCGACACATATCTTTCTGCCTCCTTTGAATTTGCAGGTGAGACGCTTTGCATTGGAAAGTAGACTCCGAGAGATTTCCAACGGTATATTATAAGCTGCAATCAGATTAACGTGTGTGAAGTTATGGACATCCAAAGTTGAGGAAGTTGAGTAGGGCAAAGGAGTCTGGCCCGCACATGGGGGCCGCGCCTGCAGTTTCCAGAACCAAAAAGGACCGAGCGCGCATCTCAAGGATTGGCCCGCGCATCGAGGCGGCCCGCGCATGGCCTATGCCTCCGGACCTGCACGCGCAACGTTCACTGTTTTGATCATAACTTTTGATTTACATGAAATTTTGATGCGAGACAAATTGCGTTGGAAACTACAGATCGAGAGCTTTCTAATGACATATGGAACGTTTAGTAATGGCAAACTGAATCAAAAGTTATGGCCATTTAAAAATAGAGTTGACTTTCGAGCATTCACTTATGTGAGTTTAGTAATGGCAAACTTATAATATTTAGCAAAACTTGTTAGGGAGTAGTATATATAATTGTGTGAGGAGAAAGTAAGTAGTAATGATAGTAAGCTGTAATTAGAATTAGTTTAGTTTTAGCTGTCTTTAGTTGATTAATAGACTTTGTTCTTTTTTTTGTTTTGCTTGAACAATTGCAATTTCTGTGCTTTGTTTCTGTAAAAGAATTCTCTCTTAAGTTAATATAAAATAGGTGCTTGCTAATTGCTATGTATGTCCACCTCAGAAGTGAGAATGAAAGATCAAGAGTGTTTATTTGTGTTGGGTCCTCGGATTTTCTGAGGCACTCACTGTATTGACTGAAGCTGTCAATGCTAGAGACAGCCCTGGCCATCAGTCATACAGTGTTATCACTTATCATTGTGTGCACGGGCACCCTTCCGGAAACTTCCATTAGTGGTGGTTGCTTCATTGTTGCTATATGTGTCTATGTGCATGTTACCAACTAAGTACACGTCTCTATTTTTGACTTTTGTGGCATTGAATGTGGTGACTTGATTTACTGTCAACCTATGAAGAGGGAATATATGACTTTTGTAAAGGATAGGGGTGATGTTTTCGATATGTTATGTACTCCGTATCTAATAAGCATATAATATTCCGRTATATAATCAACTTATAATTCTATTCTAATTACGTTTGTAAAGTAAAATTGAACTCTTTTTAACTAGTGTTACACGRCGCGCGCAAAAAAGCTAAAATTAGCGACTCCCCATGTATGATATTATAAAACTATAGTGATACAATTATTAGGTATGATATTATAAAACTACAGTGATACAATTATTAGGTACGGAGTATAATTTTAATGGTAAAACCGAAGGCAAATAAAAGCTAAAATTGCTGAGTTCCGTCAAAACTGAAGGCTAGATAAGTTGAGTTGGATATCAGGTTTCACGTATAAGACACTGGATCTCTCACTGATAACCAATCTCATAGGATCTGCATCAAGTCTTATGCTTGCTTATTTGAGAATTAATTTTGAGTTTCTTTTTTCTCTGGCGTATGAGTCATTGGAGTATAATAAGAAGCTTTTGTTTGAAAAAGACTTAGACCATATGTTTAAGAGTAGTGAATTTGTTTCTTTGTGTCCAAATTAATGCTGCTCTAGTCTCATTATATACATGGCTATAAAGAAATCGGTTGCTTCGTTGCAGGTAACAGATTGTCATCTAATGCTTCAGAATCCACCCAAGCAACAGATATCAGCAAAACAAGCTTTTCATAACAGGTAATTAAGCATAAATTTATCTAAGGAGCATGCTGAAGTTTGCTTAGCTTTCTGACTGTTTTATTTCTATTTCTTCCAAATTATTGCTTTGATATTTATACTTTATACTAAGATCCCATAGTGTCACAGTTCCAAACATGAAGGGATTACTTTCCTTTGCTGCTCCCAGTCTCATTTTAAAATTATGGATTCGTTGCCTGCTTCAATACATGAAGGTTGATTTAAACTTTAAAAGGGAGGGAGAGAGTGAGTGGGGGTTCAACTGTTAAACATTTAATTTTGGCTTTACAGCCTGTGTTTTTGTACCTTTCCCTTTCTTTCCTTTTTTTGACATGTAGTGACTTCTTCGTAGTAATTCTTATTATTCATGTTGAGCCTTTAGGATTCAGATACCAAGGTTTACTCTAGAAGGATTCTGATTCTCATCCTGCTTTGAAAGACTATGCAGTTTCTACAGGTATTGCTAGATCGCTCATACAGGTCTTTATGTTGCTCCTATAGTCCTATGTATGTTTTCTAATGGTCTGATCTATTATTTATAATTTTTAAAGCTTTTACATGATGAAATGTTCATTGACATACTTTTTCTCTCAATTTCAAGTGATATTGAGAATTGCACAATGGCCACTTTTCATTTTTCTGGATTTCCATCGGTATAAATTCTTTCAAGAAATAGTTCAAAAAATTAAGTGCTCCTTTCAAAATTGTGACTTACTGGAATTTCTTTGTTTTTAAGCTCAATGCCTTTTAATAACTTATGTTATGGTTCTAGTTTGTTTTGAGACTT
This sequence comes from Bassia scoparia, assembly GCA_008642245.1. NCBI lineage: Eukaryota > Viridiplantae > Streptophyta > Magnoliopsida > Caryophyllales > Amaranthaceae > Bassia > Bassia scoparia. Next base: position 28,117 of record SNQN01004748.1, on the reverse strand, counting down.
TTGACAATATCATTACTTGCAAGTTGCAATACATGGATATTGGTGCATTCGAATGAATGAACAAATACTTTGATGATAGTAACAATCCAGAATCAACACAATTGATTCTGATGGACTAGGCACAGGTACTATTGTTTCTAGCGGAGCTAAACTATTCAATATATTTGCCTTCGGGTGAGAACTGAATCGATATGGATCATAAATGGTCTACACCCTTCAGTTTTAGTTGTGAAGTAGTTGTTGTTTGTTGCATTCCTGCAAACATATGAGAGGGGTCTGGGGGTGTGTCTGAGAATCACGGACCTAGTTCTATAGTGCTGTAGACCTCCCTACCTTGCCATGGGGCGAACCTTATAAGAGGCTTTAGAATAATACTGATGTTGATATTGGCATTCATGACAATATCAAAGAAGTTAAAAGAAGAAAGAAAAAATTCTTGAAGTGCAAATAGTATGTGCATTCACACACTAATATTACAGAAAAAGTTTCAAGATTTGCTTCAGCTAATTAAAACGTGGAACTTAGTCTTCCTAAACCTATATTTAGGGGGTAAATTAACATTGGTATTCCCCAAAATTATCTCATTGATGAATGCAGGCATGATCATTGCTTAAAGATGGCACACCGAATCACATTTGTCTGTGTCATCTCAGATTATTTCACTTGTTGCAGCATTTCACAACCTAATCTTTTTAATGCATGCCATTGGACAGAGACACAAGAGCTAAATTACCAGGAGTTTTCTGTTGTAGAGGCAAGTATACCTATTGCATATGGAACTGAGATGCATAATATAATACTCTTCTTCTGCAATGTAGTATATGTAATTTAAGGTTCTATGTGATGCAATTGTAGCCTGCTTGCTCTACAACACAGTCAGTTTGTTCTGGACCTGAATCAACAGCTACTGCTCAAACCGAGTACATCTCTCTCAATTTCATCCGGTGGTAAAGTTGGTGGATTCTTTCCCTATACAACTTTTACATCTCTCTCAATTTCCTTCTTTCTCATTTATTGCCTGTCCAGTATTGTTTGTAACTTGTAAGTGCTTACTTGGTACTTTAGCTGACACTCGGTATCTCTTAATTGCATCAGATCAGGCTAAGCTTTGGAGGACGATTGCGTATTATGTTTTCTGGAGGAGCGCCATTACCATGGCATGTTGAAGAATTTTTAAGGTTTACTTGCTGCAGTGTGGTGGTACAAGGATATGGTGAGTCATAAGGCCTTCATATTAGTTGTAACATATTTTTCCTAATTTTTTCCTTAATATGTCTGTCTCATTGTTACCATGCAGCTCTGGAGCCCTTCTTCAATGCTGCTGCTTCTCAGTTCAATTCATTCTTGGACAGTCTATCCCCATTCCTCTCTGGCTTGGCTTTCATTGGCTCTTGTTGTGTCTCATGTGACTTCATATTTATTTTTTGATTCAATTGAGATGTAAAATACTAAAATGTGATGTATTTGTGCTTTTAGTAAATAAATATTTCGTTTTTGGTTGGCAGAAACCAGCTTGAAAGCTGGTTTCTGTGCTTTTTTTTAATTCATTTTCAAAATTTACCGACCGATTATTCGGTCGGTAATGGCAACTAATTTTTTTTTAAAAAAAATGGAGCCATTACCGACTGATTATTCGGTCAGTAAATGGCCACTAATTTTTTTTTTTAAAAATGGAGCCATTTACTGACCGATTAATCGGTCGGTATACCGACTGATCATAAATCGGTCGATATACCGACCGATTAATCGGTCGGTAAACGCCTCCATGGCACTCCAATTTTTGGAGGGAAAAGGCCATTTACAGAATGATAAATCGGTCGGTATATCGATCGATTTATGATCAGTCGGTATACCGACCGATTAATCGGTTGGTAAATGGCCTTTTCCCTCCAGTTTTGGTCGGATTTTATTGGTCGGGAATCGGTCGGTAATCGGTCGGTAAACCCTTACCGACCGAAATTCGGTCGGTAATCTTTGGATAACCGACGATTGTGATTCCGACACCTCTTACCGACCGTTTTTCGGTCGGTAACCCCTGTTACCGACCGAAAATCGGTCGGTAAGTGTGGTCGGCCGAAGCGAATTTTCTTGTTGTGCATGTCGAATTACGAAAACTCAGAAAGGATACCTAATAATTAAAAAAATCATTTTTTAACACCCAAGAATAAAAAATCGAAAATCTAGTAATCAAAATACATAAATCTTGAAAAAAAATCAAAATTATGAAATCAAGTGAAATTCAAAGGAAAAAATCAAGAATTATCAGAAGACAAAATAACATGGCAATTTTGTCAGAAACCACCTTTTGTAAGGTGGTCTTTGTCACAAACCACCTTTTCTAAGCTTATTGGTCTAAAACCACCTTTTGTAGCCAATTGGTTTGTTGACCACCACCTGTGGTCGGTTTCCAGCGTTAACTAGGCATGTGACGATCACGTGACTTCATTAAGTTGGTTTTTTAAATTTTTTTCTTTTTTCTTATTCTACCCCTTCATTCCTCCTCTATCATATTTCTTCTCTCTCATTTTTTATTCAAAATCTGTAAAAAAAAATCTCACACATTGTTCATTAAGTTGGTTTTTTAAAAAAAAAAAAAAATTTGCTTTTTTAACCCATTCCCCCCCCCCCAAACACCTTCATTTCTCAATTTTTGCTGAGACCGGCACCAAAAATGGGGTTAAGCTCATTGGAAAGCAAATCCTCCTCCGGCAATGTTCCCACCAAACCCACCAATCAACAACGCTAGGGTACATTTGCCCAACCTAGAAGATGCTATCGAGGTCTTCATTGACGGCTACTCCGTTAAGATTCAAAAGAGGTTCACCGTTCTTCCGGCTTGCGAGGTTGCTAGTGTTGATATATTCCCAAATTGCCGCATGTGTTGCTGGTGTTGCTGGAAATTGCCGCATGTGTTTGGTTGAGGTTGAGAAGTCTCCTAAGCCCGTTGCTGCCATACTCATTGTTGCTACCATAGTCGTCTCCCGGTATATATTCGTTTCTTGCTTTTTTTGTTATTAAATTCGATTAACAGGTTTTAATCTTTCAAATGATAGGTTCTATCCATTATTCTTGGTTCTGATTCGAAAATTTGCCATTTTTATGTAAATGTCGAATCTCATGTGTGTAATTGTGCTTCTTACCAAAATCTGTATTCAATGACTTTTTGATTTTCTATTATAGATGCTTTGCTTTACAATTTTGTTCATGTCAAATCTGTATTGTCATTTTATTCCTCTAATTGATATCAGATTTRCTTTCCAATTTTTGCTGAGAAAATTGAGAAATGAAGGGGTTTTGGGGGGAAATGGGTTAAAAAAAATCAACTTAATGAAGTCACGTGACCGGCACATGCCTAGTCAATATCGATAACCGGTCACAGGTGGTGGTCAACAAACAAATTGGCTACAAAAGGTGGCTTTAGACAAATAAGGTTAGAAAAGGTGGTTTGTGACAAAGACCACCTTACAAAAGTGGTTTCTGACAAAAATGCCATATAACATAAAGAAATATTCAATAAACGAATAAAAAAAATAAGTAAAAGAAACCCATAATTAAAAAGAAATCAAGAATCACATGCAAAAAACTAGTCAAGATTAATTATCAGTTTAAAAAAACGATACTGTAATTTATTTACAAAAAAAAGAAACCCAAAAAACCTGATTAGATCTGACAGTAAACCGCAAATATAAGTAGATCTAAACATAGAAATAAACTTACTGAAATTCTTGGCGAGTAACCAAAAAATTTAGATCTACACTTGACAAAAATATAACGCTTTAAATTGCTATTGGAGTGTCGAATTGCAGTTGGGGTTCGAATTCAATTGATGCAAGTTGCTTGTGCAGTAGTAATGGTATTCAAATGAATTAAGTGAGCAAAAATAATATTAACAACAAAAGGAATGCTTTAGCCAAAAGAACAGAATGAGATATGAAAAGGATTTTGAGAATTGAAGTTGAAGTGAGAAAGTTAATTGAAGAAGAAACTGTTAGAAAGGAATTGAAGAAAAACTAATAGAAAGGAAGTGTGTCCAAGAAGCTGCTAGAATAAGGAAGTGATGTAAACTTGCAATATATACTCCGTATATTGAAAAAAAAAGTCAAAAGAAGCAGGTTGCAAACTTGCAATTAAATGGTGGGCCAACAATTAAACGTACCTTGGCTAAGAATTTGGTGCTAAGAGTCCGGTTTCTTAAATAGACTTAAGAGACCGGTTTTATTGAATGCACGGTTTCTTAACGTAAGAGATCGGTTTTTGTGCATAACCGATCTCCCAAATATGATGATTTATCCAAATTTTGTAGTAGTGGTTTTGTGAGTAGTTTCATGCTTAGGTAATTAGCAACCTTAATCTAGTGCAACCAATGTCATGATTATATTTACATGCTCAATTCATGATGAGTTTCCCCATTGTTGTGGTTTCCTAAGCTTTCTAGTGCAATTTCACCAAGGGATTGGGAGGTTAGTTTGATTAGTTAGTGAAGGAGTGTTCATCCCAAGTTCACCAAGAGATTGGGTAATGGGTTTGAATAGCTAATCTCATATATTTTGACATGAACAAGAGAGGGGGAGGAAGGGATTCCCATTCAAGCTTGTTTTTGAAATGATTGAAGGATTTGGGAAATGAATTCAATTGAATTTCTAGATTAGGATTGCAATGATCATTGTTTTGGTTGAGCCATTCATTTTATTGGCTTTGGTTGTGCAAGATTAGGGAACCTAGTGATCCTAGGTGCTAGTCCTATTAGTTTTCAAAGCTTTTAGTTTAATTTCCTTGTAGTTCTTAGTACAAAATCACTTTTCAAACTTAGTTTTCACCCCAAATCAAGTCTTAAGCCTCAAGTGTACAACATTTTCTTGTGGATCAACCCTTGACTTGCCTACTATACTAGTATAGTTATTACAAGTTTAGGAATTATAAATTTTTGTTTGATAGCCTTCCACCTAGGTATTTTTCCAACGACCCTTGGTGGAATGCACGTCAGCGAAATAGTGCACAACGCCACCTCGCATCTAGCGGCCTCTACTCGGTCATAGCGAATCCATTTTCAAAAAGACAACAACAAACATATTTCCATTTTAACCCTAAGCCTGCAAATTACTACGTGGGTTGTTTAACAGAAATATATGCATATAGGACTAATTTCTTATTGCGACATGTATTGTTTAGATCCCTATTAGAGGGTGCCTAAAAGCCAATTTTTCCATGCATTAGTCTTATTAGGCGTGAGAACATGCAGTTTGCCGGTCTTGTTTAAGAAATAAAAGTTGTGTGATTTGCAAGCATGCAAGCATTCAACAAGAATTAAATGTTGTGCCTAATGTTGATTTTAATTCATGTCGAATAGGTTGTTAATCAATATTACATGCTAATTTGTATAGAAAGTCAAATTTCTAACAAGCATGCAAAAAGGTGTTAAGAGATCGAGACATTGGCCTCAAACATACCTTGTAACACGGTGCTTTCGATCGAGATCGAAGCCTTGGACCCTTTGAAACCCTTAAGAACCTTTAAAGAACCCTTGAAAAACTTTTGTAAATGTATTTGAAATGCAAAATAATTTGTGTGAATTTGTATGTGAAAGAGAGAGAGTTTTGAGAGAGAAGGAGGAGAGAAATGGGCAGCATGTGAGGCGTATGTGGTGTATGGGATGCGTGAAGTCGTGCAAATGAAGGGCCGGGGTGCTATATTTATAGGCTCGAGCTAAAAAAGGAAGGAATTTTGGCGCAATTACGCCAAGAATGCCAAAAACTTGGGCGCAATTACGCCCAAATTCTTTCCCCCCTTTTTTTTGCTATTTTTGCCTTATTTTGTGCGGTTTATTTTGAGCTTCCACGGGAAGCTAACTTACCCGAGGGGTTGGGGGGATGAATGTCGACTGTCTTGGGCAGCAATCCACATTGGCCCCACCTTCTAGAAGGTTCCGGAAGCTTCGAGAAAGTATCGTTTCGCTCGGGTGCGCGTTTTTGCTTTGAAAATTTATAACTATTTTTATACAAGTCCAAAAATTATTGAAATATATGCATAAAATTCCTTGTAAAAAATAGTGAATTGTGTTAAACATTCGTGAATTTTTGAATTGCTTTCATAATTTAATTAATTATCGCAAAATTAATTAAATTGTTGAAAGTTCCAAAAAATGCCAAAAATGCTTCGAAAAATTCTGAAAAATTCCAAAAAATTCTAGAAAAATGTTTAAAAATAAGTTAAAATTATTTGATAATTTAAACTCATTTTTAAGGGTGCTTAGGTGTAGGAAAATGTGCCCGGTACAGTGAAAACTTTCCTTTTTTAGGTACTGTCAAGGCCCTAGCTCTCTCAATTCAACTTGTGTGTTTCAAGGGGTGTCTTATCATTAGCCGTCTTGGGAGAGGGAAAAATGTAGGTATCTACAATGAGTAGTGGGTTTTTCTTTCATATATCTTTATTTAATTTATAAATTTGCAAAGTACTAAAAGAAAACACTTGTAAGTTGTTAGACCCTGTTCGTTTGGGTTGAAATTGGTAGAATTCAACTGAATTTGGCTATTGTCGATGAAGTTTGCAAAAGTTGGCTAAACTAATGTAGAATAAGTTGAAGTTGGCTTTAGTTAATTGAAGTTTGCTAAAATGAACTGAATTTTACTAAACTGTACTGAAGTTGGTTGAAGTAATTGGCATGAGCTAATGTATTAGTGTAATAATGGTATATAATAAAATTTTCAATGAGAATAATTAAAATAGTAATAATAATATTAATAATAATAATGGTAATAATATATATATATATATATATATATATATATAAATGAAACAATAAATAAATATTGTTTTTGGCCTTTTTCACACTTATCCTTGAGAAAATAAGAAAAGAAAAGAAAAAGACAATGGAAGGCAAAGAGAAAGAAAAGAAAAGTAAAGGAAAATGAAAATGTTTTTGGCCTTTTTGTATTTTTTTGATTTTTTTGTAGGTTTTTTTTTCAACTTTGCACTAACTAAAACACAAAAACACAACACACAAAGCATATATACAAGCAACAACTAATAGTTAAAGCCTATGAAAAATAGAGAAACTTGGAGATACGGTTCACACTAATCCTTATCATCCCCTTATCAACTTCGAATATAAACTTGACTGAAGTCAAGGACACAAAAGAACCTCCATGCAAACAATAAATGTAAAAGTGTCGTAGGGCCAACCCCTACGACGATGCAAGCACATAATCCCAAGAATGGTATCTCCAAGTGTAAACGAAAAACCCTAGAATCTAACAAATAAGTTGCAATAAATAAAGAGATGGAGTTAGAGAAAACTTACAAAGCCACATCCATACAATTATCAAAGCACAAGAGCCCCTAAAACTTGGCTCACATCCGAGCTTGCAACTTGGTAAGAAAAAACAAACTCCAAAGTAAATAAATCTAGTACACAAAGCAAATAAATATATATACAAACAAACAAAAAGTGACACACTTGTGGAACTCTCCCCCCCAATTAGAATGAAACTCCATCTCGGAGTTGGGAAAATAAAAGAACAAAGGGTGAAAATTTTATACAAGTGCATCCTACTCCTCATCCCGGCATGGACTCAACACAAATCCAACCACACTGAAATAATTCTCAAGAAAATTTAGCAACCAAACACACATGAAAAGCACACAAACTTCATAATTCTAACACATACTCATAACATTCACAGCTCGAACAAGGAAAAATCAAGGAAAAACATAAGAAAGTTGATAAACCAAGCATCCAAATTTAATAACAATTCTCAAAATTGTTACCAAACTTGTACACCAAAAACTTTAAAGATCTACTAACTTCCAAAGAAAAAACCGTTGAAATAAAAGTGTCTGAAATTCATCAATTTGGGCAAGTAAAAATCAAGGGGAAATTTTAAGAGAATTGATAAACCAAGCATCCAATTTGAATAACAATTCTCAAAATTGTTATCAAGTTGGAACACCAAAAACCTTAATGATTTATCAATCTCTTAAGAAAAAATCGAAGAAAACAAAAGTGCCTTAAATTGAAAATTGTTTGAGTCGAAATGTAGAAAATAAAATGTGATGATGGTTCGAGGAAATTTCGAATGTTTTGGTTGAAAAATGAATATGAAATTAGGTTTGGAAGTTGAGTTATGTAAGGTGTTGGGTGGGTGGGAGTGAAAACAATTAAAACTTTTTACAAAGTTAAAAGCTCCTATACAAACACTTGACACCTCCAAAACACTCCAACTTTTCTCCAAAAACCAAAAATCACACCTCCAAGTTAAATCTACAAAACACAACAACAATAACAAAAATACACTGCCATCTTCCACACATCGATCAATCCTCCAACCAAAAGATCGAAAGGAATACGTCTTTAGCAAAACAAAAACTAAAAAGGTTGAACACAAGCACAAAATTAAAAACTCAAGCGTTAAGCTACATCACATAATCATAAGAGAAATGGTCGAAGCCCTCGTGGTGCCTCCTAGAAGTGCTTCTTTAACGTCACTAGCTTGACGCATCATCCCCATTACGGGGGATGCTTTCACAACATCAAACCTAGAAGTGCATTAGGCTCACTCCATTCACCTTTATTGTGTCAACATACTTGAGCCTCAAATATTCTTGGCTCACTCAATTCACCATTATTGTGTCAACATACTTTTCAAAGTCCTTCAAATGTTTATGGGGTTCTCATTCATCAACCTGTGAAATGGCCTAGATTCGAACAATTGTATGAGGTTTGGCATAATCTCGAAATTGTCCTAAATAGTTGGGAGTACTATAGACTTTATGGTTGCGTAAGCCGTGGGGGTTCCCAAATCCTTTAGAAATCTAGCCATGGTTTCGAATTTCTCAACCTTTTCTACCTTGTCTCTCAAAGTGTCTTCTTCTATCTCACTCTAACTTGAATGGTCAAACAAGCCTCCGTTCTCAATCTCCTCTCTTACTTTTTAACTCGTTTTTCTAGCCTTACAAATTGATCTCAATGAATTTTCGATTTTGGAATCAAAGTCTAAGATTGGAGATTCTCGGTTTTGCATGAAAAATTAACGCTAAAAAAATTAGCAAAAATTAACTACTTCAAGCGAAGTTGGAAAATCTTTTTGGCTTTTTGGATTTTTTTTTGAAAGCGATTAAAACCAAATCAAATTTTTTGAAAATTTGAGCAAAGTTGCCTCATCGACAACGACACTAATTTGATGAGCTCCCAATCTAGTCGTTGAAAACCAAAAGGGTTGATCCAAGGAGAGGCTAAGTTCGTCAAGCTTGAATCAAATTATTTGGGGCTGTAAAACCAAAGTTTTAGATTGAAAATAGCTAAAGATATAAGTAAGCTAAGGAAATTGAAGTTTTAGAAATCAAAGGAGAAAACACTTAGGATCAATAGGTTTCCCAACCACACAAATGAACAATGCCAATCAAAAGAATGTACTCAATTCAATGTTAAAGGTACCTTTGACTTAAGCTTAGGAAAGTGGATGGAATCATCTCCCAAGTCATCCAACCATAAAAAAAGAAGCTCAAATTGAAGTCCCCTTCTAATTCAAAAATGGTCTAGTCATGAATGAGTAAGTTAGCTACCCTAATCAACCCTCTGATCGCTTGAAATTGTTAAATAAGGCAATCTCTCTCACATACAGCCTTGGGTGGCCAAAACCAATACAAAACATGAACAAGAAGCCACATGTTAGGGGAAATATATAGGATGATGAATTGAGTTTAACATATCACTTTCGCGTCAATTTAGCATAGTTTGGCTCCCTGGCTTCTTAGGCTAGGAAACTACTCACAAAACATGTTTGAAATCATTTAACCCACAATTTCAAAGCTAGAAGACCACAAAGAAGCCATGAATTCTCAAGTGTGAAAGCAAAAATAGGGTATTGAATATCTACTAAAACTCAACGAAAATCAATAAAAAGCATACCAAAACAATTACAAACTACTCAAGATTCAATCTGTCAACAACAGGAATAGAAATTGAAACTAAAATAGAAAACCCATAAAACTTGCAAAAACAAAAATAGCAGAGAACATGAATTAAACTTGATTAAAACTAAAAACAAATGCTACCAATGGACTCACGTTAATAATTTAGATGGAATTGATATAAGAATTGCAAGATTTGGTTAAGAAATGAAGAATCTAGAAGCAAATTTGTGAAGAACAAGTTGAACTTCCTCTTTCCTAAAACTATGAATAATGAATGAAGAAGATGATGAGTTTGAAAGAAAAGTGCAACCTAACAAAATGAAATTCTACAATTCTAAATTCTAACTTGTTTTTCTCTCTCCTCACAATCTTATCTATATCACACTCAATACAAGTTTTCTGAAAAAATACAAGTTTGCCATTACTAATTCAACATATGCCTAATTATTCTCCCAAAAGTCAACCAAATCCAAGTTAAACTTAGCCAAAAGTCTAGGCAAAGACGGTAGGAGAGGACATGCAAAATGAGGCAAGATCTCACTTTTTCTTCTATGACGAAGCTGGGAAACGAAGTGAAGTTAGGTACGGGCTCGCCAAAATCGAGGCGAGAGCTCGAATTTCTTTCTACCTGAAGAGGAAAAGAAGAAAGGAGGAGGTGCGGGCTCGCCCTTGGTTGGCACGGGCCCGCCATTTTGAGGCATGAGCTCGAATTTCTTTCTACTTGGGAGAGGTAAAAGGAGAGCAGGAGGCGCGCGCTCGCCAGGCGGTGGCGCAGGCTTGCTTTCCTTAGCCTGCAATTTCGTTCCTTAACTTCGAACGACTATAACTTTGCACTCGTTGCTCGAAATGCAGCATATAATACATCGTTGGAAAGCTTTGGGATTCCAATTTTTAATTCAAAACGTCTCAAGTGCAAATTCAAAGTTTTAAGAAAGTTATGGATCAAAGAAGGTGTTAGGGTACAAAAAGCAACGCTTTAAAGCACAACCCTTGCAAATTAAACCACACCAACTTCTAACTAAGCACATCTATCCCTTCTATATTAAAACCCCAACCCCAACCTCTATGTGGCACCATCCCTCAACTCTTTCTCCATTTCTCATATTTCCTCATCCCTCATATTGCCATGTCATGTTTATTTTTTTCCTTCCCACCTTTTGCCTTTTAGTATGCTCAACCTTATTTCAGTTATTACTCCTACAAAAATAAATTACACTATGATTCACCTTCTTGATCTCTCACCAACTAATCAATTGCTTCTTATTTTCGATCGAAACCGTTTCCCTCAATCCTTTTATTCCTTTGATTCACCTCTTCCTTCATCTTCACTCTTCTTTTGATTCTCCCTCATCTTCCCATGATTGATATGAATATTAGTTGTAATAGCTGCAACAATAATTTTAGTGTAAATTGTGAGATTAAATAACTCAAACCCCAATTGCATGTTGAATTGCATTGTTCCTGGTAAGTTTTATTTTCGATTTCCATGTAACTTTGCAATGGGTTTTTTTGTCACTAAATTTCTTTTATAAGGGTCACTTTGTCACAAATTAAACCATCTTTTCTAAACGAAAATATCATAAACCATCTTATTATCTAATACATATCGTTGTTGACCACCATCTTGTTGCCAGTTTCCGGCGTTGACTCGCACGTGACCCACTAAAAGTCCTTTTTTCGACTTTTTCCCCTCTAAATCCCCCGTTATCTTCTTATAATGCCACATATGTATTTCCTAGAACAAAAGTATTGAAGATGAATAAGGGAATAAGGCAAAATAAAAGCAAAAAAGGACTTTTAATGGGTCACGTGCATGTCACGTGCGAGTCAATGCCGGAAACCGGTGACAAGATGGTGGTCAGCAACGATACGTATCAAATAAGATGGTTTATGACAATTTCGTTTAGAAAAGATGATTTCTGACAAAGTGACCCTCATAGAAGCTGGTTGGTGACAAAAAACCCTTTACGTTTATGTATTTCATGATTTTTTGTGTTTTTATTTTGTGATAAGTCAAATTTGTAGTGGCGCTCACTCCCACCATCACGAGGTTAGATTTGACCCCATTTTCATTAAACTTTGCATTTCCGTAATTTTTATTTTGTGACCTATGGTTTTTTTAATGGAATTTGTGATTCTGATTATGTGATGTTCAGATATTTGTTTTCCTTATATTTTTGTTGAACCCAAAAAAATTATCATATATGAACAATCGAGTAATATGTCGCATGATGTTGCGAGTATAAATTTTTATTTTTTGATGTTGATGTTTCAAATTTGAAATTTTTAGATGGTTGATACTTTCATTTGTGTGTATTTTATACTATAGAGTAAAACTAGTATAATACCCGTGCGATGCACAATTCATAAAGTTTGATAATATGAAATTTGCTTTATAAAATCAAATATTTCGTATTATTATTTAATTAGGTACTTAAATAAGATATTACACACATGATGAAAATCGTACAATCCGTACCTGACCAATGTATATACCCCGTACAATAATAAATGTTATAGTGTTTTAAAAAAATCCAAATTAAAAAATCAATGAGTAAATAACAACAAATCAATTAAATACACATTTCCATGAAAAATGTAAATAAAAGCATATCAATTATATACAAACTAGATAAGCCCCGAGCAAATGCTCGATTTGTTAATGAATTATGAATTACTTTAATATAAATCGAAACCTTGATCTATTTAAAATGTAAATATCTAAAAAAAAGGTTTTGTAATTTTTTTAATAGTTATAGTTTTTGATTGTGATTAATTTTTTTTTTATAGTTATGTATCAATTGCTAAATATTTTCAAAGCTCATTTATTAATGTATATTCATTAATTATTTTTTATATTTTTTATATAATCATTAATTAAAGGGTGATTAGGAGGGAAATTTGGGAGGAAAAAATGGAAGGGTGGGGATTGCTTCAGTAATATTATATATAGATAGTTAATGATCTTCTTTGCTCATTTGTTTGATTAATGTTTGTACGGAGTAATATACTTGTAATAAGTAATACAATGACCTACAATAGAGTTCTATATAAGTCTTACGTATATCAACTAATACAATATACGTAAAGTTAAATCATTATATCAACTAATACAATATTAATGTTTTGAGTTTGTCAAAATACGAAAAGAAAATGATAAAAAGTTAAATCACTATAAATTTTTAAAACAATAACTATTAATACAAAAAACATGAGATTTATTTTATCTTACTCAACCAACTATTAAACACTATGCAATAATAGTGTGTAACATATGAAAAACGGAGGGAGTATAATCTACGGAGTATAATATTTTGATAGACCTTAATTTTGCATATTATAGTACATTGAGATAATATTATCGATCTTGTATCACACATAACCTAGATTTGGTTCATCTCTAACTTTAAGTATAACTAAGACTCGTGTTATTAAGATTAAAAATGATTCGTTTATTACATTATGATATTAATAATACTATAATGAAGATGACAAATGATTCTTTTTAAATTCTACTACCTATTTCTAGAAGAATGATAATAATAATAACATTATGGAATTTTTTCAAAAACTATTTAGTGATGAATCTCATGATCCATCATAAACTACAAAGAAGTATGTTTATCATGGGGAGATATTTGTTATCTTCAAATTTAAGTTACACAAGGGAAGGGGAGCAATGGTGTCCCCTCCAAAGAAACTATTATACCCTTCATAACAAAAAATATTGCAGTAATACAAACCAATACAAACCAACAACATTAACGCCAAACTACAATTACATGATTTTCATATGGAAAGAAATTAAATTACATGATTTGTATATAAAAAAATAAGAAAAAAATCAAGAAACTTGCCAAAATAACATACAATATCTTAATTCAAAGAAATTCATTCCACAATAAAACTTACCATACATGACAATTCAACATCCACACCTCACTCAATCACAAAAATCATACTAATTCAAAAAAATTGCCTAACAAAATAAAATCAACCTAGAACAAAATCAATTAGGATGAAAATTAATGAAAAAATTACTCATATTTTAAAATTAAAAGAAGCAAGCTTCTCTAATCTAATGAGTAAAGAAAAATATATTGAATTGAAGTAACACCTAATATTTAGTATACACTACAAAAAAAACTCGTTTTAGGGACGGACATAATTTGTACCTAAATAAGCAAAATTCGTTGCTAAATTGATTTAGCAATGGATACAAGGACGGATTTTCAATTTTCATCCGTAATTTAGGGACAGATTTAAATCAACTATTAATAGCAACTCGTCCAGAGGAATCGAACTCGTGAGCTTAAAGTCGACAACTACAGCCCCAACCAACTACTTCAACGACAAACTTGTATACTTTAATCACCAAAATTTGTAAATATGTGCTGACAGAATTAGGGAAGGATGTGTGAAATCTGTCCCTAAGAAAATTCGTCCTTAAATTATTTTTTTTTGTTTTCCAAATTTGGACCCTCTAGAGGCCTTTTTTGGACATGAAGATGAACCTCCAACCCCCTTTGAAAGTTGGGGATGAGATGTGCATCGCAATTCCGGTTAGTTTGATATATTATGGACCTTCATCGGATACCCATAGAGAAAGTTACAGACAAAAAATCGTAACTTGCAAAGTGTTGTTTTTGAGGAACTAAATAGGTTAGGGACGGATTTCCAACATTCGTCCCTAAATTTCTGACTATTTCTGCCAATATACAATGAGGGACGAATTCCAAAATCTGTCCCTAAATTAGGGACGGATTTTTTGAATCTGCCTCAATACTTCCGTTGCTATACGAGCATTTTTTTTGTAGTGATAGTTCAACAACAAAAACAATTCTCTAAAAAATATCTCTAAACTGATAATTTTTACGAAGTACTTTTGTTCTTCACAACGTTGTTTCTTGCTTCAACCATTCTGACGACAGGAAAAACTTCTACAATTTCAACTCTTCATTTCGTCAAGGTACACTTTACATTCAAGAAAATTTCAATTACCAACTTTCAGTTTAGTTACTCGGGGAAAGAAAAATAATAGTTATACAATTCAATTTTTAAAATGTGCAAAAGTAATAATTCAAAGTATACATCTACACAAAAATTCAAAAATTAAATTGGATAAAAAAGAGACATAAAGTCACCTTCAAAACTTGATACTCCATAATACGGAATTAGGGATGGGAATAATACAAAAAAAAAATTATTTGAAAACGACCACACAAAAAAAGGAAGAAAAAACCTACAATTACAAAATGGAGATTACAATTTCGAGTAAAATGGAATCACAAATGAATCACAACTTTTTAACTAAGCCAAAGTCACTTTCATTACCCCAAATGAATCACAATCAAGTTTAATTTCATCAATAAATATGTAATGATTCTATAATTAATGGCTAATTTTCATTATAAATAATATATGAAAGATCAAAATTTAGTAATTATACACTTCATTCTCATAATGTTATGAATTCATAAATTTCTCATCTCCTAAGTGGAAATATTACATTAATATAATATCATAAGATATATCTTGTCATTGTTTATTAATAGAACATCAACATAATTTTGTTATACAAAGACTACTATAGACCAGGTTCACAATAACATATTGTGAACCCAATCTAGGTCACGTGATATTTGTGTATTTACTTCTACTACACGATATAACGGTTTCCTAAATGTGGCTTTTCAGATTCTCTTTCTTCAAAAAGTGGCAGTTGTTTTTCTTCCTCCATTTTTAACTATTGTAGTGTAACATTTTTCTCTCTCTTCATTTTCTTCATCTTCATCTTCTATAATCTCTCTCTTTTGCATTTTCATCTTCATCTTCTACATTTTCATTTCTTAGAAAATGACTAAAATAACGATCAAGAATGGAAACTCTAAAAAAACTTGTGAAATTGGCGAGGATCAGTGTGTAAAAATAGTGAAAGCTAGTGATAAAGTACTTGCGAAATTCGACAAAACTGATTTTAAAAAACGAAGAGGATTGAGAAGTTCTATCGGTCGTCCTCATTCAACTGAGAAGTCTATTCAAGGTTTAGATCGGTTTTATGTTTTTCTAAACATTATTATTGTTTTATTCTCGATATTTTTTTGAATTTTTTGTTTATTTTTTATTAGATCTGTTTTTATGTGAAATTGTGTATGTTATTTAGTTCTATTGTATATTATGTATTTTGTTAATGATATTGTGTAATTGTTGTTGTTATTTTGTTTCGGTGTAAAAACTGTTGTCGCTACGTTGATAAGTT
>SNQN01004747.1:0-49306 GCA_008642245.1 Bassia scoparia | reverse complement strand
CGCGAGGGCCATGCGAAAGGCAATCGCGAGCAAGCACAAAGAGGTGTTGTACCAAGAGGCAATAGAGTACCCTATGCAGCAGACCCTTAGCTATCAGGTCGATGACGCGAGGCACCTATACTCTTGGCCACAGCCTCAATGCGGTGAAGGCTGCCTACCGCAAATCACTGGAAGGCTACACTCCCTCGCTTACAAGTATAATGACTTGGCCAAGCTTGTGTAATGTCTGCAGAAAAAGGAGGAGAGGTCACAAGGCTGTCTGGAGCGTACGGCAAGAATGTCTGCGAGGTTGCTGAGGCCATACGCGGACATATGAGAGGAGGCTTTGGGCGAGGCTGAGGATGCCATCCAGTCGCACCATCACCTGAGAAAGAATGCGAAGCAAATGGTCAAAAAGTGCGGCAGAGAAGTCAACTAATATGTACGAAGGACTATACTTGTAAAAATTCAAAGAGAAGAGAAATAACTTACATCGGCGAGACCACTCATTGCCCTGCCACAAGAGCCAACCTCGTATCCTGCGAGGCTGTCCTTGTACTCCTTGGTCGCACAGTGAACCATCTCGCCCACTATCCTCTTCTTCTTGTCACATCCAAATTTGCGAGAAGAATAGTGGTCCACCTCGTCCACCTCAATCCACCTCTCGTCCTCTTTGGCTTCAGCAGAGAGGGCAGAAACCAGCGAAGGATGCTTCTTCGCAACAAATTTGTCCAAGCCTTGGACAATGTTCTCGTCAACCCTCAGCGATGGGTGACCCTGTGGTTCTGGCCTCTCGAGAGGAGTGGAGATTAGGGGAGGCTCGATATTAGGATTGGCCAGTAGTTCCTCGAAGTTGATCTGGTCGAGGCCCCCCACATAGGTAAATTCAGGTTGGAAGAATTTAAGAGCTTTTGCTCGCTTGCGAAGCTCCTCCAGTTCTTCAGCAGTGGGAATTGGCGAGGGAGGCTTCTGTGTCTCCTGGTTGACCTCGCCCATTTCAGCATCACCGGCGAGGTCCTCATCCTCAGGTGCGAGGAAATCATCATCAGCTGCATCACCTGGCACATACGGAACGGTGTCCGAGTCAGTCCAACCATGAGGGRCAGGATGGCGAGGCCATGAAAGGGGAGAATCATGCGAGGACTTTGACCTCCTTTCATACGTCACCTTGGATGACTGCGACCCACTAGGGGTTCGCGGCCTAAACAAAGCGGGGTCAGGCCCATACTTGTTGAAGATGCGAACCTCAGCGGGATGCGCATTTGGACCCAAAACTGAACTGCGAGGAATATGACTTGTACCTACTGATTGATGTCTTTTGGCCGCTGGCTCAGTAGTAGAAGGCGAAGGAGCTCTCTTCTCGCCCACCTGAGCAGAACGCGACGAGTCCCCCTTAGTTGGAGGGGGAGTTGGTGGAGTTTGCCGAGGAGGCTTCAGCTTGGTTTTTGGCACCTCGATGCCCTTGCCCTTGCCAGGCACCTCGGTGCTGTTTTTCTTCTTGGGAGCCTCAGTGGGCTCATCTATTCTGACGCCAGGCTTCGCAGGTTCCCTGGGCGCCTTGTGCTTCCCCGCTGAGGGCGAGGAGGATTTATGTTCTGATCTCCTTTCCTCGCTCCGCGAAGAGTGTTTGGTCTTACTTTTCTCCTCGCTTCGCGAGGAATGTTTGGCTGTRTCTCTRCCCTCGCCTCGCGAGGAAGGTGTCCTCTCCTCCCCTCGCGAAGGGGTDGCTGCDTTATCTCTCGCCTCGTCTCGCGAGYGAGTTTTGTCTTTGGCCTCGCCTCGCGAGGTGGAAGTCCTTTTGAGGACTTBGTACTGTGGGGGRTTGGTGGAAGAAGGCTTTGAAGGCTGCCCCTTCTTGGTGGAGCTGGARTTCCCAGCTGCCAGGATGTCGGAAGGTTTCTTTAATTTCTGCAAAATGGAGAAGAAAAAATTCAAGTTAGTTACTTCGCAGTAAAGGCAGAAAACAGGCAAGTCTCGCATTTGAGCAAATGCTCATGTAAGACAAATATTACCATGGCTTCGCAGTCTATAAAACTAKATCTGCGAAGGGAAGTTAAAAGAGCGAGAGCAAACACTTACCCGATGAGCAGCATTCTTATCGGCCAATGCCTTCAGCTGCGAGAGCTTGAAAATCCTCACTGGCCATTGTCCAATTCAAACGAGTGGGCAATTTAGCGAATGAAGCTTCTGCGAAGGGAAACACTTGGTTAGAAAAATTCAAACAAAAAGCAAAATTTACAAGTCAAAGGTCTACCTCWTTCATCTCGCGACAGGCGACGGCCACCTGCGAGCTCAAAGGCTCGCAGGAAGTCGACATTGCAAAAACACTCGAGAGTGGGCAGCCAGTTCTTGGGGACTGTGGGTTTTTGTTTCAAAGTCCTAAACTCATGCTGCACAGTCTCGAAGTATTCTAGTTGTTGGTTTATTATTGGGTTCCTCGCCCCTAGCTCTCTCTCGCTATATGTATTTTGGTGCGAGGTCCATGAGGAAAGGATCCTCGCAAGGGCAGTATCGTCTGTGTGCACCAGGAAGAAATCATTCTTCCAGTTGTACACCTTATTGGGTTTGTCCAGCGAGGTCATGTACTTCCCCTTTTGCTGGAGCTGGAACCAACCAGCTTGGCATCTGCTATTCTTGGAAATCAGAAGCATGCGAAGGAAGACATCCGTCTTACATGGCCAGCCCTTCACTTTACAAACGGCCATGTAGCCAAGAATATGGCACCATGACTGAGGTGTCAGTTGTGCGAGGCCAATGCCATAGGCCTTCAAGATATTGGTTATGAAAGAATGAAGGGGAAAGCAACGGCCCAGTCTACCACCGCTTTGTAAACTGCGAAGGTGTCTTCAGGAGTCTGGGTGATCCGCAGTCCCTCAGCAGGGATGACAAACCTATCCTTCACATCAGGAGCGACGAGCCGATGTGAGGAGCATATATGTGCTGGTTTCGCAGGAGTGATCCCTCCAAGCCTTCCGCACAATGGTTGACGAAGGACTGTCCTGTCCTTTTCTCATCCTCGGAGGATCCTCCACCTCTTGGGTTTATTCTGGCAATCCAGGCCATGGGATCCTTATTAATTCCTCCTCGTCCTTGTTTTCAGCTTGGTCCTCGCAGTCTTTTTAGGAGTCTCGCGTCACTGCTCTCCTGCAAAGCGGCATCAAGTTCTGCGCTTATTTCAGCAGAGTCAGGACTCGCATCCTCTAAATACAGTGAAAGCGACCCAGAGGTACTTGGCGAATCTGGCTCATCATCATAAATTTGTCCTCTGGCCTCCTATGAGCCGTATGTTTAATACGAGGCATCCTGTTACGAATAAAGAGAGTGTCAAGGATGGGTCGAGGTTCTACAGGGTGCGAGTACAAAAAATCAAGGGAGGAAGAAAAGCAGTTAAATTGGAGCCAGGCGAAGTTGGACTAGCCTTCCAAAGCCCTCAACTCTATTCTTATTGGGCGAAGAGTCCGTAGAACTTGCGTCGCTCATTATTACTTTGATAAAAAATGAATAAAGAATAAGTGCGAAGTAAGAAAAGGTGCGACAATAACCTGAAGTGCGACGGTTGACGAAGGGTCGAAGACGAAAACTCTGGAAAACTGCGAACTGCGACGGAGACTACCGCAAACTCGACGAAGAAGCTTGAAACCCACGAGTAGAAACTAGCAAACTTGCGAGCAGAAGGAGAAAAAGATGGAGAGGAAAGAGTAATTTCAAGCGAAAGAGAAGGAAAAAGTCCTTCCCTCTCTCCTCAGGGGATATATACCCCCTGTTCCGTGTCTCTCTCTCCCCAAAATTCAAAATTTGAACGAAAGAGGGGAAGTTTGGGCGGGAGCTGGTGTTTGGCAACATAATGGCTGGGCGAATTCCAAGACTGCGAATAAATGCTTGGCCCTGGCCACTTTTCTTCACGAAGGCTCCCTTCCCAAGGCAAAAAAAAAAAAAAAAAAATCTCTCTTATTTTTGTCTGGTTTAAAGTTTATTTGCGCAATGTAAATCAATGTAAAATCAGATCAAACCCCCTAAATCCAACGATTACGGGTCTTTAGAGGGCAAATGATGTGGACGAGAAATACCCTGCCCACGTGTCCCCAAAAACTGGTCAAAATGATCCACGTGGCAAACGCCACCGTATTTATTAATCCGAACCAAAACGGGACGGAAGAACAGACGTCTCTACGCCAACACTGGTAGTAAGAACGCTCGGAAGCACGGATGGATGACAAGTGTCACTCATCCACGTGGTTCCTTGGTTTTTGAGGGAATTCCCATAAAATACCCAAAAACCAAGAGAAAAACACACAATATCTCATAGCATTATTGCAACAAAACTCCCAACTACTTTCTCTCTCTAGCTTGGCACTTTTAATTCCCTAAACTCCATACTTACTTAAGCATCGGAGGGGAGATAATCTAAATAGGATTATTCTCCTTTTTGCAGGTGCCAGGCGCTTAGGATTTCTCAGCCAGGAAGTCTAGAAAAGCGAAGAACAAGTCCACGTGCAATAGAAGGTCAGCTCTCCCGAGGTAGCATTGACGGGAAGCCTCCACCCCTCTCTCAACCCAGAAGCTAGGGAAATATTGTAGRCAGGCCACGTCACCGACCATTTTACTTGCTACAACAAAACCGAACCGAAATAAATTGAAATTGGACTTAACTGAAATAAAATGAACATGAACCATAATTGGGGATTGTAAAATTAGAGTACTAGATAAGCCCCGAGCAAATGCTCGATTTGTAAATGAATTATGAATTAGTTTTATATAAATTTAAACTTTGATCTATTTGAAATGTAAATATCTAAAAAGTAGGTTTTGCTTGTGATTAATGTTTTTAATAGTTCTAGGTTTTGATTGAGATTAGTTTTTTTAATAGTTATGCATCAATTACTAAATGCTTATACTTTATTTTATTTTCAAAGCACATTTATTAGTCGATATTCATTAATTATTTTTTAAATTTTTTACATAATTATTAATTGAAGGTGCTTGGGAGGGAAAAATGGATGGGTGGGGATTGCTTTAGTAACACGGAGTATTATATAGATGTGAAATTGAGGTTTTGGGGGAATCGAGAGTGAATTCACACGTTAGCTCGTCACTTCTCTGGTCCCACTCGCCGTCGACTTCGCTAGTCAACGTCTCAACCCTCTCACACGAGGCATTGTCCAAATCATCAACAAGAACTACGATGGTCTGATTCCAAAAGGATACGTAGGAAGCCTCTCCTCGAAGTCCGACTCAATACCCAATGATATTCTGAAGTCTACTCTTTTAGTTAGTTTGACTCCTTTAATGGTGGTAGTATGAATTCCTAGCATAGCACTCGACATAGACTTGAGCTTGAACTAGCATCATATAGCCAACCACATCAATTCACCATTCACCCACTGTTAGTCACAAATTCTAGCCTTTTCTTTTCTTGAACCTGTAGCCTATTCTTTCACACAGCCTGAGGGATTCTCCTCAACTATTCCTTAGGCTATTACATTGCATTAGTCTCCATGAATTCTCCTCAAAGCGTCGCATCAAACCATTCCCCCATCTCCTTCCTCAACTCTTCCATTGCCAAGCGAGTCTCCAAGTGAAATGATCGCAAAAGCACGAAGCTTCGTTTGACTCACAAAACATAAAAGTCCATCTTTTTCAATTTTTCTTTTTAAGGAGAGAGTTGATACCTTCAAGAAATACAAAAGTCATTGAGTCACAAAGTCATGCATACATACATACATCATACATCACACACAAACACACACACACACACACACACACACACACACACACACACACACACACACACACACACACACACACACAGAAGAGAGAAGAGAGAGAGAGAGAAACCCATAGTATTGTTGTAAATATAAGGCTAAAAAAGATAGTCCTAAAGATCTTCAGTCCCCTAATCCTCATCACTAGTACAGGTGCCATCAACATTCCTCGAAAACATATAAGGATAGCTATCTGAAGGCGGAACAGGCGCAATCCAAGGGTAATACAAGAACCTGAGGTGTCTGACTCGTCGCACCACTCGTAGAAGGTCCTGGCTGAGAAACGAATGGCTAAAAACCAAGAAATTGGAACGAAGGCTGAGGTTGAGAATGCGATGGAGGTTGAGTTTGCGGCTACAACGGGGGCTGAGGCATGTATAGAGGCACAAACTAGGCTTAATACATTAATGGAGGAGTGAAAGTGCAGATTATACTCACGAGGGGGGGTGAATTGAGTATTGTATGAGTGTTGTCAATTTTTCAATTATTTGAGACCACTTTAGAACCAGTCCCTAAGCAGCGGAAAGTGATTACGAGAAATAAACAACACCAAGATTTAACGAMGTTCGACTTCTAARAAMTCTACGTCCTCCACTCACTCACTCTTTTATTAATCACCTCTGAATAACAAAAGAATACAATCAATCTGCTTATGCACCTATGCAGGAACAGATTCCCAACTTCCACCTATGGAAGTTCTACCCAATCACCAACTATGGTGATTCAAATGAACTTGATCCCTAACCAAGTTTCCCAGCAAATTGAACTCACAACCTGCTCACTTGGACAGCACTTTGTTTATCAATTACAAAATAGCCTTAATGCTTAAAATGAGAGTAAATTAATACCTAAGTGTAGTAATGGATTAATGCTAGGTCTTTCTTAGAGAGAGAGAGCTTTTGTAACTTTGATTCTCGTAAAAGGCTCGTGCAAAAGTGTTAGGGTTTGTGTGCTTCTAGTCCTCTTAAGTAAGCCTTTGGTAAGTATATTATATGAGATAATGAGGATATATTTTCCTTGAAAATAAGATAGTATTTCATGGAAAATATATCCACTAATTTTATTGGCAATAAAAAAAATCAGCTATGAGCTCAACAATATACTTACCATACTTAAGGAACTTTCTTGCACAATAACCCTTCCATCCATTTATTTTCAAAATTGATTTTACGCGGAAATAAACTATCCAAAAATACGGATGTTAGGAAGTAAACTTGAGAGGACTGGTCAGGAACTTTTCCCAAACTGTTCCACTCAACTCAATTTACTTGAAGTTGTATATAATAAGCAACCGAGATTACTTATTATATCCAACTCACTCAACTCTCTAATATTGACCTTTATAGTGTATTTTGACAATCCAAAACTACTTACATTGCAACTAAGACCCTAAATTTATGTCTTTTGAAAGCTTGGTCTTCATGCAATCTTCGAGACTTAGCTTCATAAGTTTCATCTTTACAAACTTTGAACTTGTGTCTTTTATCCACACATGCAAACAGAACTTGCATATATAATTTAGTTCATAGTGGTTTGTCATCATTCAAAACTCAAGGTAGGAACTCAACAAATTCCCTCTTTTTTATGATGACAAACCATGAAGTTCCCCTTGCAAAAGATATTATTAATTTTGGGAACTTTTTCAAAAGTTTGAGTTTTTTTTAAGAACCRAAGGAACTGGTCTCGTACTATTCCTGCAGATTAATCATAATTCACAAGTACATCAGTGCACAACTAACTGACAATGGTTTAAGAAAGAGTTACTAAGTACAATGAGTAGACACTAATTAGACTCAGAGCTCTTAGACTTAAACATGCATTCCCAATAAGAACATTAGTTAGTTTAGACTTGTTTCCAAGCCATTAGGATGAACAGAAGTAAAGTGTGTGGAATAACTTACTTCCAGACCAGAGTGGTCTGTCACCTCTAACAAGATCTTTAACCTTGCTCTAGTTGCTGCAACACACACAGATTAAAACTCATTTGACCTTCTTCCCCCTGAGATGGGTGGAAATAGATCAAAACTTCACCTGCTTTCCCCCTTTTGGCATCATAAAAAAAAATCAAGGAACAAATTAACAAAACAGAAAAACAACCAGTAGTGGAAACTACTAATTATATTAAAGTTAAAGCTAATTAGGAAGCTTAAACAACATTCTAGAGATGCTGATGCTACAAATGTTCCTGCAAGAGTAGCAAAAGTAAGTCCTACTTAAATAGTTATTACAGACTAGTAGGAAACCAAATTACATAGAATAATGTTTTGTAATTTTGGAGAGGGGAAACCAGTGATAGAGTTTTTCAAAATAAAGAGGGGTTAGCAGCAATATAGAATAAGAAAATAGGCATTTTATTCAGCTCTAGAGTCATTTCCAGTCTCATCATCTTCATCCTCCTCCACGAGGTCCTTTGAAGCAGCTTCTTCTTCCTCCACTTCCTCCTTTTCCTCATTCTCAAAAACCAGATTTTTATCCTCCTCAGCAGCTTAGGAAGACTCCTGCTTCTCTGCAGAATCCTCCAGACTTAGAATGRCAGCTTGGTCAAGGCGAACCTCCACCCTCCTGTAGGGTTCTTGAAGGGCAGTGCAGAGTTGAGTGACATTATTTATCATAGATTACATCATGGTGTTCTGGTCACTCAATTGCTTCACCAAGGCATATGTTGCCTGAACTGATTCAGTACTAGTCCCTGCACCTGCTGCATTCCCCTTAACCTCATCTGTCATCTTCAAAATCCCACGTGCATAACTCATGCCTTTCTGACCTATAATCTGATTGGTGAGATGGGACATTATTCCATAATCTCCTACCATGGGAATTTTCCAATGATTGAATACTAAGGTTAGCCAGCCACCATAAGGCAGAGCATGTTTTGCCTTCTCAACKCAYRAGATCATGTGTCCAAGAACCATAGTAGGGAGATTGACAGGAATGTGTTCCATGAGACAGTAAATGAGAACACTATCCATCAATCGTACACACATACGACCTTGTTCTCTGAGAAACACAATTTTTGAGGCTATTGTATGAAATATCCTCATAATTGGTTCCCTTAAATGACCGATGGTGTACCCCTGCTTAAGGTCAAGTGGCCCATTGAATAATCGGTTCTGGATCTGTTCTGCTGTGACTCCTTTAACACTTGGCCAATTTTTACGAGAATACACATCAAGTCCCTTAGTGGGAACCTTAAGAATATCAGCCAATTTCTTCTCAAACAAATTAATAGGAGTTTTCTTAACAAAGGAAAAATAGGACCCATCATCCTTAGTGTGTAGGTGAGCATAGAACTCTTCAACCAAAGGCATAAAGACATCCAATTCTGTAGCAAACAACACAGACCATTTTGGAAATCTAGGGCATCTCTAATTTCATGCAAAAACTTCTGTTCTACCCAACTTCTAGCAATAGAGAAGCGAACTAAAATTTGCCTATCAGAAAGATCATACAGAGGTTGAGGACTGATACACTTACTTTTCTTGGGCTTTGGGCCCTCAACAATGGTTAGTGCAGATTGCTTTCTCTTTTTGTCTGTAGGGGACTGTCCTGGTTGTGGTTCTGCCATTACTTCTTTTCCTTTGGAAGCTTCAACACCCTTCCTGGCAACCGTCTTTACCAGTACAACTTTGCTTGCAGTAGTTTGATCCTCTGAACCCAAACCTACATCAATTTCCCCCTCAACAGCGTCACCCTCTTTTTCCTTCTTCTTCTCCACTGGTTTGGGAGTGGTCTTGGGTGTAGGGGTTTTAGATTTTGTGGTGGTTTTGGCAGGTTGTTTTTAGGTGGTGGTTTTAGGTACTTCCATCACAACTTCCTTTCAAACCACTTTAATCGATTTTGTTGGCAGTTTCTTTGAAGCTACCTTTTTGGCCTTCATTTCCTTCCTCATCGCACCGATTACATCTTCTTTTTCAACTTCCTCTTCAACCTCCTGTTCAACCGGTTCTGACTCTGTAACTGGTTCAGACCCTTTTTCTTCAACCTCATCTTCCTTCTCCGATTCTTCCGGTTTAGAGTCCTCCGCCAATTCTAGTGTAGTACTCTTTTGTTTGGGTGAGATAGGCTTTTTGGGAGTGGTGGTTATGTGGGTTTTGGAATTGCGGTTTTTGCAGTTTTGGTGGTTGCTTTAGGAGTTGAGATTTTTATGGTGGTGGATTTTGTGGTGGATTTTATAGTGGTTGTTTTGGTGGTTGCAGTTTTTTTTTAATTTCTCCTAATTAGAGGCACCTCCTCTTCATCCTCGACTTATTCTTCCAGAATCTCCTTTACAACCGACTCAATTACCTTATCAACCTCCTTGTTTAAAGTTTTAGTCTCGATTTCTGGAGACTCGGTTACTTCCTTCTCAACTAACCTAGTGCTTCTTCTTTTAGACATGGTGAGACTGAATTATGACTCTGATTTGAGCAAAAGAAACKAAACAGAAAACCTGAGTAATGTGTGTCTCAAGAAATCAGAGAGAGAAGAACACAGAATAAGGAAATTAGAATTTGTTCACATGCAAGATATATATACCAAGGCAAGATTGAAAAGCAACAGATATTTCGCAAGAAATTTGAACAATTATTCGTTCTTACAAGTGGCAGTTGCCATAATTACAGCCGACTTTGTAATTAATTCCAAAATTTGAAATCGACTGAAATTAGAATAAAATATTTAGAAATTAACCCCCTCAAAAAACTGGTTCCCAAGTGGTCTACCACTGATCTATGCAAACATACCCTTTTTCAAGACTTATGCCAATGTACCTTGAGTACTTGATTGATCAGTTCAGCATCGCATAAGAACTTTGTGAGCCCTAAAAAAGCAAAAAAAATAAAAAATAAACAAACAAAAGAATATATACAAGGAAGACATCATTTTGACTATCCATAGGAGGCAAGTCAAGACCTAAGAGCTCATTGTCTAATTTTAATCATATCCAACAAGGTAAGAAGTTTGATGAACACTTCTCTGCTCAAAGGTTTTGCAAATATGTCAGTTAGTTAATCTTGTGACCTACAAAACTCTAACTCAACATTACCTTTTTCAACATTGTCCCTCAGAAAATGATGTCTAATCTCAATGGGGATTACTATTCGAAGTCCGCTTTTACTGGAATCAAAGTCCACATTTCGTGTGAACTTCTAGTATTACCCTTGCCCCCACTAACATATGCACCACCACAACGCCACATTGAATTCATGGCAGCCACCCCACGCCACCTTGTAACCATGGCAGCCACCCCACGCCACCTTGTAACCATGGCATCCACCCCACGCCACCTTGTAACCATGACAACCACCCCATCCCATGACATCTAGGAAGCACCACCTTAGCTTGTAACCATGGCAGCAACTAACCTTCGTTTTTTGTTTTAAAGAAGGCACCAACGCCTGGCCTAAGCGTTGGCACCATGGGCTAAGCGCTTGTCCTAGGCGTCCACTCCATGGTATGGACGCCTAGGCKAGGCGTTGGTTGGCTTTTGAAGTCCAAAAAAAAMCTAACCAACGCCTAGCCTAGGCGTTGGCACCATGGGTTAGGCATCTGGCCTAGGCATCAATACCATGGTGTGGACGCCTAGGCCAGGCGCCTGACCCATGGTGCCAATGCCTAGGCTAGGCGTTGGTTGGCTTTCGAAGTCCAAAAAATGCCACGAAGTACAACAAGAACGTTGATGATGGGTGGCTTCGGATGGTTGCTTTTGGTTGGCTTCGGGTAGTCGTCTGCTTCCGGTGGTTGTTGATGATGTTAGTTGGTGGTTAGGGAAGTGYAGTAAAGGAAGGGTGGTGTTGGTGGTTAGGGAGGTGGAGGAATGGTGGTGTTGGTGGTTAGGGAGGTGGAMTAGAGGAAGGGCGTATTCGGAAGTTCACATGAAATGTGGACTTCGATTCCAGTAAAAGCAGACTTCGAATAGCAATCCAGAATCTCAATATGCTTGGTTTTAGAGTGTTGGATAGGATTTTTCGAAATATTAATAGCACTTGTGTTATCACATAAAATAGGAACACTTTCGAAAAAGACCCCAAAATCCTTTAGTTGTGACTTTATCTACAGGAGCTGAGCACAACACAAAGCAGCTGCAATGTACTCAGACTCGGCTGTAGATAAAGCCACAAAATTTTATTTCTTAGATCCCCATGAGATGAAGCAAGAACCTAAGAAATAGGCCATTCTAGAAGTGCTCTTCCTGTCCACAATAAAACCAGTAAAGTCAGCATCTATGTATCCAATTAGGTTCATACTGCTTCCTTTTAGATACCACAGACATAGATCATCAGTACCATTTAGATATCTTAGAATCCTCTTAACAGCCTTTAGGTGAGATTCCTTAGGGTTGCTTTGAAATTTAGCACACAACCCTACTGAAAACACTATATCTGGCCTACTTGCTGTAAAGTACAATAATGAGCCAATCAWACCTTTGTACAACTTACCCTCAACATCATTTCCCTTCTCATTAAGGCTCAGTTTTGTAGAAGTTGGAATAGGTGTTTCATAGGATTTGTTGTCTTGCAGACCATATCTCTTCAGCAGCTCCTTGAGATATTTTTGCTGATGGATCATTATTTCATCCTTGGTTTGCTTGATTTGAAGCCCCTAGGAAGAACCCAAGTTCTCCCATCATACTCATCTCAAATTCACTTTTCATCAAATCTGTAAACACATCACACAAATAAGGATTAGTAGCTCCAAACAAAATATCATCAACATATATCTAGACCACTAACAGTTCAGTTCCCTTGTCTTTTAAGAATAGTGTCTTGTCGACCGAACCTCTCTTATATCCATTTTTCAGAACAAAATTGGAAAGTCTCTCATACCATGCTCTAGGAGCTTGTTTGAGACCATAAAGAGCTTTATCAAGTTTATACACATGGTTTGGCAAGTCATTATCCTCAAATCCAAGGGGTTGTTCCACATAAACATCTTCTTTCAAATAGCCATTAAAAAAGGATGTCTTAACATCCATTCGAAAGAGTTTGAAGTTCATGTGGGCTGCAAATGCAATTAAAATCCTGATTGCTTCAAGCCAGGCAACTAGAGCAAAGGTTTCATCATAATCAATTCCTTATTGTTGATTAAACCCTTGAACCACTAGCCTAGCTTTATTTCTGACTATAATACCTGAATCATCCAATTTATTTTTGAATACCCATTTGGTTCCAATAACAAACATTATCCTTCCTGGGTTCAAGGTACTGAACTTGATTTTTCTCAAACTGATTGAGTTCATCTTGCATAGCTAGAATCCAATTTGGATCTGTTGAAGCCACTTTATAGTCAATTGGTTCAACGTTTGAAAGGAAGGAGTAAAATGCAAAAAAGTTTTGTAAAGTAGAGTTCCTAGTCTGCACCCCTTTGTTCATATCATTAATAATAAGATCAGTGGGGTGAGAGGACTTATACTTAAAGGATTTGTTTGTATCAAAGTTTACATTTGTGCTTTCCAATGTTGAACCTGGTCTGGTACTAGTTCCCCCTATGTCATTTTCATTTTGAATGGGTGAACCAGTTCCTCTAGTGATCTTAATTGCATCATCTTCATGTGGAGTGCCTCTGAGTCACTTTCTTCTTCCCTTACCTCTTGAGKTACTCAATTTTGTGTTGTACCAGACTCTTCCTCTCAAGGAGAGTTGTGTGGTGAGCCTGGTTTAGCATCATTTCCTTCCTCGGCTCCTGTGAAGTTCAGCATACCAATCTCGAACTCATCAGCATTATCAACCTACACATGCTTACTGAACATGTTAGTCTCATAAAACAGAACATGGATACTTTCTTCAAGACACACGGTTATTTTATTAAACACTTTGTATGCCTTGTTGTGTGAAGAGTATCCAACGAAAACAGCCTCATCACTCCTTGGGTCAAACTTATCCAAACTAGATTTACCATTATTGTGTACAAAGCATTTGCACCCAAAAACACGTAAATGTGCAATGTTTGGTTTTCTTCCCATAAGGAGTTCATAAGGAGTTTTCTTTAGAAGTGGTCTCAACATTACCCTATTTAAAATATAACACGAAGTACTCACAACTTCAGCCTAGAAGTTTCGAGGTAAACCACTCTCTAGAAGCATAGTTCTTGCCATTTCTTCTAGAGTGCGATTTTCCCTCTCAACTACTCCATTTTGTTGTGGAGTTCTGGGAYWTGAAAGTTGTGTGTTACACCATGATCATTGCAGTAGGTTACAAAACAGACATTGTCAAATTCAGAACCATGATCAGACCGAATAGAGACCAGTTGATGATTAGTRTTGTTTTAGACTTGTTTTACTAGGATTTCAAATTCCTCAAAGGTTTCATTTTTAGATTTCAGAAAAATTGTCCAAGTATAACGAGAGTAATCATCAACCAAAAGAAACACATAACTATGACCATTTCTACCTTGCACACACATGCATGGGTCCACACAAATCCATGTGTACAAGCTCGAATGGTTTAGTAGTGCTTACAACCTTCTTTGGCTGAAAAGATGACTTGACATGTTTACATTTAGCACATTCATGACAAATATGATCTGCAACAAATTTGATGTTAGGTAATCCTGTAACCAAATCCTGAGATCGCAATTTATTTAACAAAGAAAAACTTACATGTCCAAGTCTCTTATGGCACAACCAATGGTCATCTTCAATAACACTGAGACAAGTAGCACTGGTCTTAGGAATCTGACTCAAGAATGTTATGTAAACATTACTGTGCCTGAACCCCTTGCAGACCAGTTCCTTTGTTTCAGTGTTCACTATTTGACAAAGATTGGTTTCAAATTTAACATGATTTCCTTTGTCACACAGCTGAAAAATACTCAAGAGGTTGTGTTTCAAACCTTTAACAAAATAGACATTATCAATTGCTTGAGAAAGTGTCTTACTAACCTTACATATACCTTTGATCAAACCTTTGCTATTATCCCCAAAGGTGACACTCCTCCTTCATAGGCTACGAGTGAAAGTTGACTTTTATCACCGGACATGTGTCTTGAGCAACCACTGTCCAAATACCAATATGACTTTCCTTTCACTCTAACCTCCACAAACAAATCAAGGTTAGTTTTAGGAACCCATATTTTCTTGGGTTCCTTGTTCTTTGGAATTGGTTTGGCTTTGTCCTTTCTAACCCAGATTTGTTTCACACTTGTCCCTTTTGTTTTATCATGTTTTTCACTTTTGGACCTATTTTGTGTGTGACCTGTTGGACTCTGAAAATTTTGGACATGTGACTAATTTCTTTTATCATGTTTTTGCTTAGTCCAACAAGAATCAATCATATCTCCATTCTTACCACAATAGGTGCAAACATGCATGTCTTTTGCAAACACATACTTACCTCGCTTGAATTTAGATATCCAAGCATCATCTCTGCCCAACTTTTGTGGCTGTTGGGAACTAGACCTAGAATACCCTAGTCCTAACCTTTGAGAATTTCCAACCTGAGAGGTTAGGATGTTTAGAGTACTCTGAGCATCGAGCAACCTGTTCATTTGTCTTAGGCAATCACTCAGATTTTGTTCCTTCGTTTCAAGTTTCTTAAGCTGAGCTRCATTAAATTCTGCAGCAATGGCAAGATCCAACTTTGCCCTATGAAGCTCATCTTTATGTTTGGAAACAAGATCCGGGTCTGGTTCAGTAGTGGTCTCAATGTTTTTGCCTTTTTGTAATTTGTATATTTCGGCATGAAGATCACAAATTTTACCTTCATATTCCAAATGTAAAGACTCAATATCAACATCWTGATTAATCAAAGTAATATATTACCTAAAATCCGTTCGTTCATAATTAATCTGAATTTAATGTGATTCAAGCAAATTCAGGTCTTCATTAAGTAATCAAAAGAGTCATAGGCGTAAAGATCTAAAATAATAATATACAAGAATGTAAAACTCAAAAGTATACAAATCAACTTACCTTGTATTGCTATCAATACATAAAAAAACAACGATTAGTGCATCAAAAGTTTTGCTTCCAATTGAATCACTTATCATAATAAAGGAAATCGTTAGCAACGACAATATAATTAAAATGGTTGCGATAAGTCGAAAACAATGGAAACGAATGAATTTACATGATTGAAAACCAAAAGCAAAAAGGAAATTCAATGAATTATATTAATAAAAATTAATAATAAGAGAAGAGAGAGAGTTTGATTGAATAGCCTAAGAATTTGTACCTAAATCCGCGAAGATACGACTTCGAAAGCTGAGATGAATTCGAGGGACTTTTGATTTTGAAAGTGGTTTGAGTTTGTGGATTGAATTTGAATGAGAGAAACTTTTGAGAGCTTTGAATTGCACTATGTATTATGATTTTCATTGATTGAAGTTGATTTTTTGTTGATCGAATATTGATTTTCGTTGTTGATCGATTAAGCAACGAGACCATGTATTTATAGGCGTTTTTGGAAAAAGATAGATAAAAAAGACTCGGATATACATACAACCGTATATATGATTGGAGGATCCGTATATACAATCATATGGATAGTATATACGGTTTGCCACGTCACACAATGTATATCCGATTTTTTGTTTTTGTTCGGGTATTTTTATCCGTATTTTCTAAATCTAATCTACGATCCGGGAATTATCCTTTATCCAATTTATCCTTTTATCCAATTTTGGCTTTCTTGGAGCTCAAGGTTGATCTTCTAGAACATTCAGGATCGTTCCTAAATTATTTGGATTTATCTGAGAATTTCCGAATTTATTTATTTTCGAAAATCAATTTATAAAACTTGTCAAAATCATATAAAATCAAAGAAAAATTAGCAAAATAATCTAAAAATATTGATGAACTTTTAAAAATGAGAAGAACAAAATTAAAAGTGGAAATTAGAGAAATAACATATAGAAAATATTCTAAAAAATCCTAAAAATAAAGAAAAAGGCCTAAAACTACAAAATAATTAAAATAAATAAAAATAAATACTTTCTTCCTATTATTAGGCTCTCGGATCGGCGTATGATTTCAAACTCAACTTTAATTCGACTTGTGAAAATGGATGTGGTTAATGGATTTTGTCGCAACTTCCGGAATCAAATCTATTTCYAAATGTCYTATTTTTCCTCATCGGCTATTCAATTTGGGGAGACACTTTTGGGTGTCTACCCTCATGATCCATTGAAGTGTTAAAGAGGGAAAAGTTGAAATTGGAGTGGGAATAGGGTACAAAGAGAGAAAATAGAAAAATTAWAACATCACGTGATCGACATGTGACATTTAATGACCTCAGTCACCGGGTCAACGTCTGAAACCACCATTTGACAGCGGTCAACAAATGGGGAGGGGTTTCTTGGCTGTTATGGACAAAAAAGTTTTTTGATGGCAGTTGTTTGCAAATAAGTGATTTTTGGTGGGATTTATGGACAAGTTTTCCTTATATTGATGAATTAGAAATTTTAGTTTTATACCCAATTTCTATTTGAGTTTTAATTATGAAATATTTGGATTTTTTGTTTTAGGAGTAGTATTTTCTTGAATATATGAATTACTTCAATTGTTGTAAAAACTAAAGAGAAAGGGTTGGAGATCGAATTATTGAGAAATGAGAAAA
The DNA here is from genome assembly GCA_008642245.1 of Bassia scoparia. Lineage (NCBI taxonomy): Eukaryota > Viridiplantae > Streptophyta > Magnoliopsida > Caryophyllales > Amaranthaceae > Bassia > Bassia scoparia. Next base: position 32,034 of record SNQN01004747.1, on the reverse strand, counting down.
TGCAAGAAATTAAAGCTCATAAGTAGAAGCTATTGTTATTTGGATGTTCGTAAGTCAAACATACGGAGTATGATATATATACTTATCTATTGTGGAAAACAATTATTGAACGTTTCACCAAACAAGTAAATGCATTTTATTTAAAATTTGAACCCCTTTTCAAGGATAGTGATAATGTGACATTTATAGACTTGTCAGTGGGACGGGTAAAATAGGAGATCCACCCCGGCCATTCRCGTCCCAATGGGACGAGAATGGGTTCTAATTTGGTGGGTGGTGGAGCAGGGATGGGGATAAAAATTATACTCGTCATGAGTGATAGGGCTGGGGTGGATTTTATATTATGCCTCAAACTTAATATAAAAATTATAAATAATATATGATGCTAACATTAAATATTATTTTATAACCATAAAAATGAGCATTTTGTATGTTTTTTTAATTATTTTTTGTTTGGGTTATATTTTTTAGCATTTCAAACATTTAAAATAATACATAAGTAATTTTTGGCYGGTTTTAAGTAGTTGGGATTAGGCGGAGWTTTGGTGGGGATTTGTTGGAGGTGGATATCTAAGTGGGTGGTGGGACGGGGATGAAGAAATTTTTCGACCCCGCCATGGGGATGAGTAAGAAAAATATGAGGTGGGGWTGAGAATTGGAATGTCAGCATCCGCCCTGCTCCGCCCCATCGACAAACCTAAATATTCATCTTGACTTCTCTAGACTCCAATGAGTGAATGTTCGATGGTTGTAAAATTAAAGTTATTTACTATTTGTTAGAGCAAATAAATTATAAATTGTTTAACTAAACAAATACTCCTATTACTACATATTTCTTAATATATATCTTATGTTAGGGGCTCATATTATGAAGTCCTACTAAGGCATAAAGTTCTRAGGGACGACCTTGAACCATARCCAACTTGGATGCAAGGGCGTATCTATGGTTGGTTCATCGAACCCACATTATTTCTAGAAAAGATCAATATTTTTCATAAAAGGAAACGAAAATAAACATAAATTAAATACATTACGTGCAAAATAAAAGATATAAAATATAAGTTGGCTTAGTGGTCATGCTCCAATACATGCAGCCCACTCCGTGTCATTTTATTCAGTAGGTTAGTGGTTTGACGCCCCTAACCACTTTTCTGATTTAATTATTTAAAGGTTGTATTAATGAATCTATTTTCCAATCAAAAGTTGTTTTCTCCCAAATCCTCCTCTCTTTTACATTTTTTTTTTTGACGGGAAAGCCGAAAGGCAATTTATTCATTCATATCGTTAATAACAAAAGGAACAACAATATCCTCCTCTCTTTTACATTGAAGATGGTCTAACCTACTATATTTGATGAAAGAATAGCGTTACGGAAGGAGTACCAACCACTAATGGGCCAAGGGGGAGTTAGCAAAGCCAAAACAAAAGTTTGGACGGAAAKCTTATCCAAAATCCATTCTCAAATCTCCAAACTAAAAAAAAGCCTTACCCAATATTAAACCCCCAAATTACACCACGTGTAGTATTCTAACCAATAAGAGAAGCTGCAAAGATGCGATTGCATTTGCATTTGCATTTGCGTAGCTTTCGGTTTTATTCATTCACACGCTTCGCAGTTCGCATTACGAACCTTCAAGAACTGGGGCCCACTATTTTATCCACATCCACACTTCCCACCCACTTCACCCTCAGTAAAGCCTAATACTTCCAAAACCTGCTGACGTGTCCTGTCTCACCCTTCCAGCTCATCTCGCATGACCATACTACCCCCATGACGTCCGTACAGGACAATCCCAGCCGCCGAATACGACGAAGGGGCAGTCTCGTCATTTCGATCCTATTTTAAAACAAGACCGCCAGATGCTGTGTATTTTGCTCCACGTKCCTCACACGTGCTACCTTCTCTGTATCACGTGATTCTCACGCGCCTCTTGTCTGTGTTCGGTCTATATATGTTTGGGTGGTTCTTTTGCTGCAATTGACGTTTTTGTCTCACTGAATTCTCAACTAAAACAAGCAAACATCACAGTTTGACAAAAAAGGAAAAATCAAAATGGTTCATAGAATGGATTCCGTTGAGGAATTTCCGACGCAACGGAAATTGTGTCGTAAAAAGTTGAAGGTGAAGTCAGAGTGCGAAGATCCCGGTTCCGGCGAAAATGGGTTTGTGTCGAAAAAACGCAAGTTTGATTTTTCAAATGAGGTTTCTCAATTTCCCATTTTACTTGTTTTCCGCTACTTTGTCTTTTTTCCATTAAATTTAAGATTTTTTAGTAGATATAACTTTGGATTATTAAAAAAACATAGTCATGAATTGGGGTTAATTTAAGTTTGAAGTTGATTAATTCGAAATGAAAATGAACAGGAAAAGGAAGGTGAAGCAGGGAAGTTGGAGTATGATCCATTGGAGGAGCCAAGTCCACTGGGATTGAAGCTAAAAAAGAGTCCATCATTTTTGGATTTGATACAAATGAAATTATCACAAGAGAGAAGAAAGGTTTCCTTAGCAAAAACACTTGCAATTAAGGAAAAGGGTTCTCCTTCTTCTTCTTCTGCTGCTGCTGATAATAATATTAACAAACTCAAGGCTTCTAATTTTCCTGCTTCTTTGCTCAAGATTGGCACTTGGGAGGTACTCCTTTTCCTACTCTTTTTTACSCCCCCCCCCCCCCCCCCTTTTTTTTTTTTGAATTTTGATTAGGCTACAATGGGGAATTTTATGTTGGACATTTGTGAATAGTGCAAACCAGTAACATTTTGCTGATTTTAGTAACAAATTTTAACTTTTAAAAAAAGAAAATTGCTTAAATTTATATAACAATGTCACTAGAATTAGGCTGTTTATCTTTAGCTGTGATGAACTTAGAATTTCCCATGTGGCATTTGTTTGATGTGGACTAATTTAATTCCTGTTTATGAATTGACTTATTCTTGTCTTGTAACTTTGGATAACGAGTGTTAGATTTGTATTGAAGTTATCTTTCATTTGGTTTTATTTATGGTCTCTCTATTGAAAAAACTTAATTTTTTTTGACAGCCAAACGACTCTCACAATTTGTCAAACTCGATAAAACTTTAATATGCATAGAATCTATGAACTTTATGCATTAATAAAACAAATTTTAAAAAAACATCGTCTTAAGAAATTCACTTCATCTGAAGCAATACATATGTGTGAGTTCGTGCAAGTTTAGCATTCCATTTGTTTTTGCGTAGTTGCGTCAACCTGTAAACGTCTAAAGTCTTGCCAATAATGACAAATAGAATGAAACCATGCCCATCAAGGTCCAGAGGAGATATAACGTATGTCGATCAGCGAAACATCAATAAGTTGGAACCAATTTCCCACATAAATTTGAGGCCATAGCCATTAGAACCAACCCAATGTCAAACGCTGCCTGAGATCCCACCCGGACAGCAGCCCCCCATGAGAGACACTCGAAAAACACATCAGAACCTCACAGCACCCTCCCAGCGCCGCTTGGAAGCAAAATCGAAAGAGAGCCAAAACCCCTCGCGATTCCCTCCAGCGCCGCTTAGAAGTAGTACCGAAAGAGAGCCAAAAACCCCGCGATTTCCCACACGAAGACGACAGAACAACCCCAAGAAACGCTACCCAACGATCGGCCAACAACCAAATTTCAAAGTAGCGATTGAGGGTGACTCGCCGACTATGAGGGAGGGTTAAAACCCAACTCCCCAGACCGACAGCCCCTTATTAGAAGTCAAAATAACGAGAAGAAACCGAGAGAAGAAGAGAACGGGTACGAGAAGAAAACAGAGCAAACCATAGGCTTATGAAACCATGGGAATTCGAGAGAGAAAAAATATGAAAACAGAAAAATCTGTTCTTGGATTCAAGGAAGGGAGACGAAATTTCTACTAAACCCTAGGTTACAGAGAAAACCAGAGGATTTCAGAGAGGAAGTTGTTGCAAATGATTCACGTCGATCTTAATATTTTGATAGTATACGTCATCAACATTAAATTGGTTAATAAATATGCATGACCGAGGATTTTTAGCCAAACTTAATATTTTGATAGTATATGTCATGAGCATTTAAATGATTATAAATATATATGAACAAGGATTTATGGTCAAACATCAAAGTTTATGAAGTTTGATTCTAAAAAAGAGGAAGTAGCTTGTTTGCTAAACGACAATAAATGGTGTGATGGCGGTGGTGATAATGAATCTGTATGTTGGTTTATTATACAAAGTACAAGATTTGAACTAACATGCAACTCGATCATGAAAAGTTTGTATGTTGGTTTATTATACAAAGTACAAGATTTGAACTAACATGCAACTCCATCATGAAAAGTTGAGTTCGTTGTTTTGTACATAAGATTACTTCACCTGTTATCCATGGTATTGAATGCTTATGAATATTTGCTTAGTACAGTTGGTAGTCAATACCATATAATATTATATATCAAACATGATTTTAGTACTCAGTGAGGATAACTTTATATATATATATATATATATATATATATATATATATATATTCATACACTCGCGTTTGATCATATAGACGCAAATGCATTGGCATCCATCTTATGCTATTTTACTGCTGTGGCTTATTTTCAAGACTCCTTTGTTCTAGTTTTGAATTGAAAATTGAATATGTGAGGACTCCTAGGCATAAAAGGATTGTTCCTTCAATTTAGCTTGATTTTTTACTTTGTGCTGCAGTTGATTGCATTATAAGTTGGATCTAAAATTAAATGGAAATGTTGTATTTGATTGCAGTATAAGTCGAGATATGAAGGAGATTTAGTGGCAAAGTGTTATTTTGCCAAGCACAAGCTCGTATGGGAAGTTCTTGATGGTGGCCTTAAGAATAAGATTGAAATTCAGTGGTCTGACATTATGGCTATCAATGCAAATTACCCTGATAATGAGCCTGGGACACTTGATGTTGTGGTATTTTGTTTGTACTGTTTTGTTGTATATCAATTATGATGGTTCAAGTATGTTGTAGTAGTATGATGATGGAAGATATATTTTCCTGTTTCAGCTTGGTCGCCAACCTTCCTTCTTTAGAGAAATCAATCCGCAGCCAAGGAAGCACACTTTGTGGCAAGCAACAACAGATTTTACTTGTGGGCAGGCTTCACTTCATAGGTACTATTATTGAAGCTTCATTAATATTTTTTGAGTACATCAAGGTTGCTTTTAGTACATTGCGTTAAAGGTTGAGTGCATCAAGGTTGCTGAATTACAACTCATTAAAATATGGAAGGGGTCATCAATTGGCTTAGGGCAACATCAGTGCCTTAGGTTAAGATGTGGCAGCTTTACTGCTGCCAATAATGATGATTGAAAGGTTCATGATGAGTTTGTCAAACCTGCATATTGCTCTCAGAATTGTGTTGTATAATGGGGTCTTAATTTTTATCCAGTAAGTTTTATATGAATGAAAGCACTGTTTTATTTATCTAGAGGGACCGAGAGTTGCCTTGTTGGTCGCTGTCTACTTTTGGTTYTATTGCGTTTTTTTTCCTTTRGGTATATTTGTTTTTATAAGAAAGAGGATTCAGAGAAGTGAAGAAGAATAGAACCTTGGGGAAACATTGTACAACCAAGGCAGCAGAAATTTTGTTTCAGAGTCGCTTATGTGTTCTTGTTAGAATATCCTCCTGAAAGGTTGCAGGTTTCCGGTGATGTGTGGTGAAGTGAAGAGTAATTTTAGGAGTTTTTGTAGCAATTTTTTTCACTGTGCAAACTATATTACACCACCACTATAGTCATCAGCCTCATAGCGTTTATTCTAAAGGTAGGTCCTGTTCCATTTGGAGTTGACAATTTTTTTCGATAAGAATCATGCTTTTTTAGCACATTTTTTTGATTCCGTGGAGCATGCCAATGTCTTGGGAGTGTGTTCTTCTCTTAAATTTGTGTGCTTATTCATTGAAACCATCACTAACTTGGAGTGAATCTAGAGAACTGCCATAACTTTTAAGCTATACCAAATCTTTTCAACTGCAAGTTGGATTTCTAATCGTGTCATTAACTCAATGTATGCTTTGGAGTCCAGATAAATGACTAAATTGTTCTGTTCTTTGTTCCAGATAGCTGATGTCATTAGCTATGGCTCTTAGCATGATATGATAATACCATGGGTCCATTATAAGTTTTGTAGTAGATTTGGAGTTTCTGAACAAGTCTTGGAAGTTGTTGTATGCGATAAGTAACACTAAGACTTTATTAGAATGGTGTCATTATAGATTCCATGCCTCCATGCTTAAGGGTAGAGGAGAAACCAGAAAGGAAGGGAGGGGGGAAGATTGTGTTTATTAAAGAGGGAGGGAAAGTGGATGCCACCTTCTCCCTCCCCTTAGCGCTTACTTTATAATCTCAATGCCAACAAGAAACAATGTGTAGGGGACAAAGTGTGATTTCATGACAATGATCTCTGACAATCATTCCTGTTGTTAGGCCAGTTAATTATTGCAAAAATTTACTCAATTAATTTGAAGATAATTAAATTAGTTAACCTTTAACTTTTCACGAGTATCCTTATATGCAAAGCCGGTGCTGGTCTTTTTACTTGGCAAATACAATTTAGGACAGTGGTTCGGATATATAATATCTCATACAAGAGGTGGAAACTGTGAGGTTTATCACTTAATAATGATGTCCTAATATTCTTCTGTCTATCATTGCAGGAGACATTTTCTGCAGTTCCCCCAAGGTACTTTAGGAAAGCATTTTCAAAAGCTCATTCAATGTGATCCTCGTCTCAGCTTTCTAAGTCAACAGCCACAGATAGTTTTGGATACACCATATTTTCAACCAAGAGTTTCCATTTTTGGTGAGAGTGACCATGAAAATGGTTTTGAATTGAAAAACGAAGGCAAATTCAGTTTTTCAGGCATCAGAGATACAGTTTCAGTTTCTGGATTGTCAACGTCAGATATAGAGAGCCAAAATCACGTTGGCTCAAAAATGAATTCACAAATACATTATCAGCCCACCCAAGGTAATTTTTGAACTATATACCATTTTCTAACTGCCTTGGTCAAAGGTTACTTCAATGAATGTTCGTGTGGTTTGTTTGTGGACTAGTCTCTGAACCACTATTCTATGTGGTTAATCTTTTGAGTTATTCACTTCCCAAAAAAATGATTTCCTTGTGTTTCTACATAAAACTGCTGTTGTAAATTGCAATCCCAACTTTTTTCACATGTAAAAGCTGAATTGCATAGATAGGAGCTGTCTAATTTGAATGTGATATTCACATGAAAAAACTAGTTTGTTTAGAATAAGTAGATAATAATATGTAGGCAAACATATACTTTGTAATCCCCTATCATTGCTCTTTGGCTTATATTTCATTACCTGTGAGGCCTTCTTATGCATTCGGGAGAAACCAGAGTGTGGGGTTATAATATATGCTTGGAAAGTCTTCTAACGACTGTAATCTGACTTTTTGCTTGATATGTAAAATTTTGAATTTTTTTGGAAAAATGGAAAGGAATAATCCGAACTTTTGCTGGTCTTCAATTAATAATCCGAACCGATTGATATTACGGAATAATCCGAACTTTAACACCTATCTTCAATTATTATACTAAATGACCTGAAACCTGATAAGCAGGTCATCCAAGATTTTTATTTTTTTTTTTTCCTTTTTTTTTCCTGGGTATGCTGTCCCTCCCCCTCCCCCCAAAACCACCCCCACCCTACCCAGCAACCACCATTGCTCCACCACCCCAGCTACTCATCTCCCACCCTCGAAACCATCCCCCTAACACACACAGCCACATCGCCACACAGCCACACCACCACACCACCACTAATACTCTCCCACCACTCCCCCACTCGCCACTCATCCACCACCCTTGCTACTCATCCTCCACCATCGAAAATCCACCACTGCACCACCCTCGCTCGAAACTCCTCTCCTACCCTCGAAACCATCCCCCTAACCCTCGCCACTTCTCCCCCACCACCGACGCCAGGAGCCCCCTCCCTATCCCCAGTGCCGCCGGCGACCWCCACTCCCCACTCTCCTCCACCTACGAATACCCACTTTCCCCTAAAAATAACCCAACCCGATTCCCAACCCTCCAACCCGACACCGCCCCTCCCCCTTTCCCATTACCAGAAAACACCTCTCCCCTTCCTCTACCCCGAATCGCCTCCACCCCCTCTCTTTTTGCCACCAAAAATCGTCACCCCAAACCCTAAACCCAGCTTCTGAAATAAACGAAACCCATTCCCCTTACCCGTTTAGGTCGATTCTGGGTGGTGGTTTAGGGTTTAGAGGTGGCGATTTCTAGGTGCGGCAGTGGGTTGGGTTGTTGGTGCTGCTGTGTTGGTGGTTGCTGGTGTTGATGTTGTTGCGGGGTGGAGTTGGTTGCGAGGTGGGTGGGAGGAGTGGTGGAGTTGGGGTGGGTAGTGGGTAAATGGTGGTGCGGCAGTGGTGGTGCTGCTGTGTTGGTGGTTGCTTCTAATTTTTTTTTTTTTTTTTAACAATTGAAGCCTATTACCGGTTAAAGAGAGTTAGGAGAGAGAATTAGCAGGTTAACTTAGTAACTTAGTATGTTTAATGAAGATTAGGGTTAAAGTTCGGATTATTCCGTAATATCAATCGGTTCGGATTATTAATTGAAGACCAACAAAAGTTCGGATTATTCCTTTCCATTTTTCCAATTTTTTTTTTTGGTTTAAAAATCGACAGAAATATCTTCCTCGAATACTTACCTCTGTGTTAGGCATCATAATTTACTTTCTTTGATTTTAAAAGATAACTTTAGAATCCATGATTCTAAAATAACTCAGATCATGGGATGTTATGCTCTACTGGTATGAATTGAACAAATTTATGTACATTGCATTTGCACATTAGTTTATTTATCTTATTAAATCTGACGTAAAGTCATGTTACAAAATAACTGGGCTCTTTAGTCCTTAACAAGTGCAACCAAAAACTTGGTTAGGGAGAATCTTAAAAATTTCTCTCTCGACAAAAAGTGAACCTTTCCTTTCTTTACTTTTCTGATGTCCTTCYTGATTTGTATCAGTGAAACTAGAACCATTTGATTGATATATTATCTCTGTTTACCTCCTCTTAACATGCATATAGTCTTTTCATTTTATTTCATAGGCTTGACCTGATTCTGTCGTGTTGTGGTCCAGGGCCCTATTTTGACAGACTTTTAAGTTAGAAACACGTTGTGGAATCATGCTGTAGTTGTTAGTCATGCTAGTTGCTATATCTGATCATTAACTTTTTGTCTACATGGTAAACTCACGAAGCGCTTACATATGACAGGGATGTATGCAATGGAAGGAGATGTTAGCAGCAAATTCAATGATACTCGTGGACTTGAGCTCTTGAAGCAGATCAAACTTCCTGGTCTTCACCCGTCCATGTCTGTAGGTGATCTTGTAAACCACATTGGTGATTGTATCTCAGAGCAGATGCGATCGGACAACTCTAATCTTTCCAATGATGAAACCCAGAAGTCAGAAGTGCTCAAGGAGATCACTCATTACCTTTTAAGTGACTCACATTCTCTAACTGTTTCTGATGAAAAGTCCATAATGTCGAGAGTTAATTCTCTTTGTTGCCTGTTGCAAAAGGAGGATACAGGAGTTCACACTCCTGCCAATCGACCAATTGAACATCGAACAGCACTTGATCTTTTCTCTGTGAGTAATAATAGCCAAGAAGGTATGAACCCCACTTATCGATCGTGTGAAGATCAAACCTCAAAGACACTTCCTGCTGCAGGAAGTGAGGTTGGTTTAGGCATTGACTCACAACAGGGAACAAGCATGCCGAGGAAGGATTCTGTTGACGAGTTGCTACTTAATCTTCCAAGAATTGCATCTCTACCTCAATTTCTGATCCCAGAAGAGTCTGGAAACCTCACTAGATAGCAGATTAGTGCTGTTCTGTTGGCGGTTAACAAACTAGAACAGTTTAAAGGTCTTGTAAATATGTATAATCTAAACATAATATGTTTAATTATTTAAATTTCTGCTGGTTTGATGAAATTATAGACAGTTTTTATTTGTAAATACATCGGGTTAGTATTTGTCTCAACTTGCTGAAGGCTGATATAAACAATTTGCTCAATTTGAAATTTGTACTTGGTTATTGTTTTAGTTCTTAGTATTTTAACAAGTTTTTATATGGATTTTGGAACAAGGGTATAGAAATTTCGAAAGAAGAATGATGCTAAGTGGTTGGACTGTTGCTATTGTTTGTTGATGTGGAATTCGATTTATATATCTACGTTGGCGGCAGTAAAATTTAGGGGTGGTGTCCATGTAAATTTAGGTGAGCGTGGTGGCGTGGATGTGGATAGGTTTGAGATCCTTTAGAGTTGTAAAATTGTAGAGTTGGTGGAGTTGAGTAAATCTCAACCAAATAAATAAGGGAAATTTCCTCAGGTACCCCTGAGGTTTGGTCTAATAGCTCAGGTACCCTTGAGCTTTTGGAATTACCTCAGGTACCCCTGAGGTTATGAGTTTATAGCTCAGATGTCCTTACTAAGCCTTTCCGTCACTGTTCCGTCACTTCTCCCATCCATTTCCCCTCTTTTGTTCTCTTCTTTCTCTTTCTCATTTTATTTTCTCGATCGCTAACTCTGCAGTACCTACCAACACCACCAAATCACCATTACATCCCACCCATTCAACCGATAAACACAAACTTTTGAAAAATAAAAAATTAGAATAATTTCTTTAAAAAAACCAATTTAGATTAGAAGAACAGAGGAACAACAATCAGCTATTGCTATGAAATCTTCATTTAACAACAACAAAATTAATTTGGGGCAAAAACTAGACCTATGTCACTGTTCGCAACCGTCGACGGTTACAAAGTCGTCGTTATAACAACAATCAGCTTTTACTRGACGGTTACAAAGTCGTCGTTATTGATAATCTCGATAATTCTTCCGAAATCGCTGTTAACCGTGTTAAGGAACTCGCGTCTGACTTCGCGTCTAATCTCTCCTTTCAACAGGTAAATTTTGTAATTTCAATTCGAATTTGAATTTCATCATTTTCAWTTTAATTATTATTCACTTTCATATAACATCATGCCAATATTGATTCTGGAATTTTTCAATTTTTATTAAATTTCGATTAAGGTTTTTTTTTCCTTTTTTTGCTTTTCGATGAGTCGGTGGATCGTGTGAATTCTTCGATTGTGCGTCACATTCGTTGCTTGTTGGTGTGGCTCGAGGTTATTGCTCGTGGTTGTGTCAGTTATGTCGCYGCGGTGTTGGATTGCTGGTGGCTCGCATTGAGGTGTGGCGGTGGTGAGTAGAAAGTGAGGGTGCGTGGCGGTGGTGAGTAGAAAGAGAGGGTGGTGTTGGGAGGAGAGAGATGGTGGTAGTAGTGAGGAGAGAGGGGGGGCTGATGGTGGTTGGCAGGTTAAATGGATGGGAGAAGTGACGGAAAGGCTTAGTAAGGGCATCTGAGCTATAAARCCATAACCTCAGGGGTACCTGAGGTAATTCCAAAAGCTCAGGGGTACCTGAGCTATTAGACCAAACCTCAGGGGTACCTGAGGAAATTTCCCAATAAATAAAAATTAATGGTTATAATTTTTTTACCTAAAATATATAAAAAGGATTTTCTACAGTGTACCCCTGTGATTTTTCATTTTCTATGAAATATCCTTATTTTTTTGGCTTCTARAATATACCCTTCAATTTTACAAACATTCCACAAGGTAACCTTGGTGGTTACACTTAACCACACATGGTTAAGTTTTATTTTTAAAATATAAAAAAAAAAATTTAAAAAAACTAGAAAAAAAACAAACCAATACCACTCTCATGCCATCCACCACCCTTGCCACCACTCCTACTATCCAACCGACCCTACTCCACCACAGCTCCTAGCCACCACCGTCTCCACCAGGCCCACCCAATCCTCCCACTGCCCTTGCAAGTCGTGAACCACCTCAGATCACCCCTCACTACGCACACGCCACCCTACCCCTACTCTCACCACCCTTGCAAACCACCTTCACACACTTGAACCACCCTCGCGAAACACCTCCACCCACTCGAACCACCCTCGCAAACCAATTGGCCAAACCAATTTCACATTTAAAAAATTCAATTGAATTGGGGAAAATTCTAGGGTTTGCAATTCTTGGGTTTGAAATTGTGAAAACTATTTGATCTTAAACGAAAAACACAATTTAAAACATTGTTTTGCAATTCTAACTAACCACAATCAAAGCCCTAACTTAATTTTCGAATTGAATTTGGCTTTTGAATTGATTTATGGGTATAAAATTGATGGGGGCCACGGTGGAGTGGGCCGACGATCAAAGGGGCTGGTGGTGGAGTGAGCTGGCGGTCGAAGGGACAGTCGGTGGAGTGGGGTGGCGGTCGAAGGGGCTCTCAGTGGAGTGGGCTTGCGATTGAGAGGGCTGGTCGAAGGGGGTGGTGGAGTTGGGGTGGTCGAAGGAGGTGGAATGGAGGGGGGGGGTGGCTGATTTTTTATTTTTTATTTTGTTTTTCTTTAAAAATAAAGTTAACCTTAGTTTTGGTCAAAATAATCATTAAGGTTACTTTGTAGAAGGTTATCAACAATCAGGGGTACATTGTAGAAGCCAAAAAAAATAGGAGTATTTCATGGAAAATGAAAAATCACAGGGGTACACTGTAGAAAATCCCAAAAGTAAAATAAAAAACAATAAAAAACTTTCATTCTGACAACTCTACCAACTCTACAACTTCACACTCTAGAGGATGATGTGGATAGGGTAAATGGATGTGCATTTCGATTCAAAACTATTTTGACGGTTGTAAAATTCGGACGTAATATGCATGTAAAAATTCAGGTGGATGTGGAGGTGGATAGGGGTATACGCAAATATGCAATATCTTGGCTAAGTCGAGAGATATCAACTTTTAAGGCTTACTTTAATGTTGTTACTCAGACTAATTAGAGTTGACTTGGGTGGTTGGAGTCTCAAGCTCTTTAATCAAGTTGTGGGGTTCGAGCCTTGAGAATGGAAAAAATTCTAGCTGGAAGAGATGCTGCCCATTGAGGTACCCATGCAAATTTACGCGGGAGATTAGTCCACTCGCCATCATGCATAATTTGATTCTTTTTCCTCTATTGTACTTATATAAATGGTTTTTCATATGTGTCTGTCAACAGGTTGCAGTATAAGTCTAACGTAATTGGCAATGTGGGTGCAGCGTCGGAAGTGGCAGTAGTTGCTGGAGAAGTGTAAGTGAATGAAACAAAATATCCGAGCAAAAGAAAGGTCTTATTTTGGAGTATTTGATTCTATTTAGTAGTGTCTTAAATAGTAGATGTGCACAGTTATGTTTTGCTGCATTTGTATGTATTTGTTCTGCTTCTAAGTATAAACAATTCCACAAAACTAATCGCAGGGAATATAAGCAAGTATAATTCGTGATACTTTAAATAGAATTTTTAAGTTTGGATAGTATTATTGTGTGAAGTCTTACTGAAAATTACTAACACATAATTCAGTTGTTTGCGGTTGTTTCTGATAGAGTAGCCTTTATTCGTTTTAGCTTATCTGTTAAATTTGGAGTTTATATGRAGGTGTCGCTTGCTCGTGATAAATTAATGTCCAAGGGGTCTACTGCTGAGGCAACCTGTCCTTCAGGGTATTCTAACTTGGAAGATCTTGGTTACATACTGTCGAATGAAGAAAGGAATGAGCACACGAATGATTTAGGACTAAGTTTTTTCGAAACACAGTCAGCTGTAATCAAAGAAGATGTAACTGACAATGTGGAAGAAGTCAAAACTGGATCTCGAAAAAAAAACATTTGTGCATGATTGGAAAATGTCAAAGGTTACTCGAATGCGAGTACAGTCCGCTGAATTGCAAGATAGCGGAGGTGATAATATGATAGAGCTCATTCCAAGGAGTTTACATGAGAGAAACTCGGATAGGGTTGCTGTTGAAGGAACATAAGTTGAATTGGGAAATGTTCAGTCTGGACTAGATACTAATGAGCACATGTTGTGGAACAATGTGTTGGGTTAGTGGAAACAGAATCAATGTGTAGTGCTCACAGATTGTGCCACACTATACCACATCAGACTAAACAAAGCGAAGAAAGAAATAAACAACCACTGCAGCAACATGAACAATTACAGAAACTAGATGAAGAACAAAACGTTACTGAACAAAGTAAACAGCCAATTAATAACCAGCAACGACTTGATAATCTACAGATGGGGTAGGCTCAAGTTATTCCAAGCCTTGAAGAGTGCATGCCCATATTTCGAAATATTGGTGATCATGAAGTAGACAAGCCCGGTGGTCACGTATTGGCTTCCAGTGAAGGAGGATGACAACTCCATTAGCGACAAATCCATTACAAACATACATGAAAATAATGGTGGATTCTTTCGAGGATTTAAGTACTATGAATGCAATTGAGAAAAGCCAATTTTGGACAAAGAATGTAGCTTCGTCGGTCTCAGTGCCCTCAACGGATGAGGAGGAACCTGAACTGCAAATACTATATCCCATGATGGAGGTGTGTCCCACATAATTGTCTATTTTTGTTACTCCTATTATTTCACATTAGTTTTAAAGATTGTAATTGTTTTAAAATGGTTATGACAACTCTAGGTGATACGTATAACTGCGCTAAATACTACAACTGCCCAACACAGACGTTGTGACATAGATCATCTACAAGGAGTAATAGAAGATTTACAGGCAACAGCTGAYCAATAGAAAATTGCGCTGGAGAGTGCTAATGAACACACTAGTGGAAAAAAACCCATATGATAAGGTTTTTCATAAGGGCATATGCCGCGGAATGAACCCCATCATATGGGACTGCGGCATAAAATAAAAATGACTATATGAAGCGATTATAGATTAAAACCCCATCATAGAAATACTAGTATATAAAACGGTTTTTTAGAAAATCCCGTCATATAAATATAAGCATATGATGGGATTTTATGAAAAACCCCTTCGTATACTTCTAACTATATGATGCGGTTATAAAAAAACTCATCATATACTACATTTTTTTTTATTAAAAACATAATAATTGTAATAATATTATAGGTTTATACATATAACAATAATAACAATAATAGTAATAACTACTACTTCCTCAGTATCAAAATAATTGCAACGATTAGACACTTTTTCTCTCTACTTTATGTCAAATCGTTGCAATCATTTTGATACGGAGGAAGTATAATATTATAGTTATTACTTTACTATTATTATTACTATTGTTACATATTTAAAACTATAATATTATTACAAATAATTTACTATAACTAAGTAATAATAACGAATGACAACAAAAGTTTAATTAGTAAATATTAACACAATAGAATGTAATAATGAGTATATAGAAGTATATACTTCAAATATTTGATCCAACACTAACAATGAAATAACAAAGAAAATAATAAAAGAACTGTTGGTCGACCAAAATAAGGGGCTGCCTTGGGATGCGGGTACGCCGCTGTGTAGGGAGGCAATGCAGCTGGCCAGCTGCAACCTAGCAGTAGAGGGGCAGTAGCAACAAGCAGCAGTAGAGGGGCAGTAGTAACAAGCAGCAGTAGAGGGGCAATAGTAGCAAGCAGCAGTAGAGGGGCAGTAGCAGCAGCACGTACACAGGTAAAGCAGAGCACCCAACGAGCCTTGGGAAACGTGCAGAACAGTAAGCAGGCAGTAGCAGCAACAGCGCTTCCAACTCAACAATTCACAACTAATAACCATTATCAACAATTAATCAATTCCAAAAATTCAACAACTATAAATAATCATCATTGACAACTCACAACTTGCAGTTTAAGTTCAATTTAGAAAAACTCTAAGGCAAAGATTCAAGCAACTTAAAACTCACAATTCTCTTTCACAAATGCAAGTCACAAATTCAGTTAATTCACAATTAATCTCAAACCAAACTTGACTTGAACACAGCTCCAGGAAATTAAAACAACCTATACATTTCATAACACAAAAAAAAAAGTCTGAAAGCCTTTATAAGTCAACGAAATATGTAATTCTAACCGATGCAAGCGTTTTAGATGCATAGTAACACAAGTATGATAAGTGCTACTGTAGGAAATATTATAGAAGAATCACCTTCCGATGCCTACTTTTAAAAATAATAATAATAAGTTATATATCTTATTCGTTTGCATCATATGACATCTTTATTGTTTCTTAAGGTGTTTTTTCAAAGATTAAAAAGACATGGAATACATAGGAGAAGAAATAGCAGGCACAGAAATATGTAAACAAAAGAGATGTATTAGAATCTTCAACATTTCATTTTCTCCAATACATATCTTTAGAATATGACAAATAAGCTAGTAGAATGCCTCAAAAGACAAGAATAGTGTTTTGGACAAGAGAAATTAGCATTTGTTGAAAACATTTCCCTTTCTTTCATTTAGACCTGATCCGTTGCCTTCTTTTTCTCTGTATGCAAGTTCTAGAGATGCCATATTGATGTCAAACCACACACTAACACGTGCACACACTCACACACACACAGAGAAAGAAAGAACCATGCAGACATTATAGAGAGGAAAAGGACAAATAAAAAATATAAAAACAAACCTCTTGCAGTGTAAATAGCAGCTAATTCTTGGAAGTGAATATCATAACAAATACCAATACCGATGCGCCCAACATCTGTACAAAAGCATTTACTTATCAACCCCTTAAAAATACCTAGACACCAAACAATAATAAATTTCCAAATCAAGAGTTCAAGAGTCAAGACAACTTGGACTAATATATAAGTGTAAATTAAATGTGCAACTGAATCAATGTTGTATCCAATTATTTCCATTACTAATATGCAATCAACTTATCAAGTAACAACAGTATGATATTTAGTTGCCTAGTAATCAAAAAGAAGATATATGGCATTATACCTGTGTCAACAATAATAGGATTCTCTCCAGCAGTAAGCGTCTTTGACTCTTTAAAAGTCATTTGCCCTAGAATGTCAATGTCAAAAAGATGGATATGCAAACATCAGTCCTAAGTAAGAAAACCTAATAATATAACTATAGTAACATGGAACGTAAAGAGATATGCAACACCTACAGGGTTACAGTATATATATTAGACACATACCTTCCTGTGTTTAGCTTTTAGCTTTCCATCAGCTCCAAAGACACAACATGTATTATAAAGTCGGTCACCACATCTCTAACTAAAGAGGGACTGTTCCATATTTCCTGAGATAAACACAAGGAAAGAACAAAGGATACTCGATTACAATTATACTTTCTCAATCTAAATAGGATTTATTTAAGCATCTGAAGGATCCTAAATCCACAAGCTTAATCAAAGGTATGCAAGTCCAAGTGTCCAACATGGGCAGATAAAAACCTTAACAGAGTGCACAGAAAATATTGACATGTAAAGTTTGATTTACCCTTTCTTCTTGACAATTTGAACTCAAGATAACAACATAGGAAGCTAATGTAAAATTAAGACGCAAAAAATTGCTTAATACAGGAGCATAGAAACAACTGAAGCAAAGCAACTTCTCTTTCCATTTCGATATATTATCCAGTTCCTTTAGCACCAAAACTATGAAAGCCATTGAGGAATTGTTATAAGAAGACCAAGAAATAAAATAGAGGTAGGAAAAAAGGCAAGGCATTCGAGAGTAAAGGAATAAATAAGTGACGAGTCATGAGTCAATAGAGTTAAATAAAAGAATTAACTTCTCAAAGTGTGGAGTAATTGAATAATGCACAATGCTTGAAACAAGATATCATACATTGCAAGTATCACTGATTTAAAGGAAGCCAAGATAAATTAAACATAAAAGCTACCAATTAGTTGTACGCTATTAAAATGTAAACCGATTACTGGATTGCTAAAGAAGTCCGTTTTTACTGGAATCAAAGTCCACATTTCGTGTGATCTTCACATATCGCCCTTCAGATTCTCCACCTTCGTAACCACCAACGCATGGACGCCTTGCGTAGGCGTCCAGACCATGGTATGGACGTCTTGCGTAGGCGTCCACACCATGATCTGGACGCCTACGCAAGGATGATGTGGACGCCTACGCAATGCGTCCATATCATGGTGTGGACGCCTACGCAAGACGTTCATGCCATTCAAAGTCCACATGTTTTTTACGTGGTGGTGGTTGTTGGTGGTAGGGTGGTGTCAYGTGGTGGTTTTTGGTGGTAGGGTGCCTTGGGTGGTGGTTGTTGGTGTTGGGTGAGGTGTGTTGGGTGGTTAGGGAGGGAATTGGAGAAAGGYCGTGTTGGAAAATTCACACGAAAAATGGACTTTGATTCTAGTAAAAGTGGACTTTGATTCTAGTAAAAGTGGACTTCGAATAGTATTTCCCAACGAATTATAGTAGCACCACCGAAACCTAACAACAATTAGAAATTTAAAATACTCACAGGAAGAAGAACAAGTTGAGCACCCTTGTTTGCAGCCTCCTCAATAGCTTCACGAGCATGGGAAATGTTTCTCAATTTGTCGGTTGTATGATACTTCATCAAAATTATTAGAATTTGAGAGTACTTCAATAATATGGGAGTCAAAACTAGATTCAATCAGAAAACAAGAATAAGAATTCCTAGTCACGAGAACAACTAGATCTGTAAAAAAAGAGCACTAACCGACATTGGTGGGAGCAGCGACAGCGGCGAGCAACCACGAGCAGCGGCGAGCAACCACGAGCAGCGGCAGAGCAAGCAAGCGCAAGCAGCGGCGTCATCAAGAAACGGCGAGCAACGACTATATATGTAAAATTGGTAAGAAAGTACGTCGACGAGCAGTGGTAAGGCGGCGACGTTCAACGGGTTCGGCGACGATGTACCTTGAGATGGTTCGGCGGTGAGCAACTCAGATATAATAGTTAGAGCAACAACGATGGTTCAACTGTGACACCACACCAGTGGCGGTGACAGCAGAAATGGTGACGAGGACAGTAGCTAAAAGACAGTGACGAAGAAGAAAGAAGGAACGAGAAGTCTAGAATAATGAAGAAAGAGGATTTTTTTAGGGTTTGTGAAGTAAAGGAACAAAGAGGAAAGGGAATAGGTGAGAMAAAGTAGATTTGTTGAACATACTTTCTCCGTATAAAAAAAAARGCAACTTTTGCCGTTTTTGGAAATATCACAATAAATGCAATTTTTATTTTCTTTTCTTTTGAGGTAAGTTTTTGATTATAAAAAGACTATTTTACCCTTACTAAAATAACTTAAAACATAATTAATTCATTCTAATCCTAAATTATTCCCCTAATTAAATCAACCTAATCCTAATTAATCCCCCCTAATTAAACCAGCAACACCCAACTCATCTCACTCCTCCCACCAACAACCACACACACCACCACCTGACCACCCTCACTCACCACGTCACCCACCTCACTGCGCACTAGTGGTGATCAAATGGGCGAGCCGYGCCGGGCTTATATATAAAAAGTCTTGCCCAAACCCGTCCAAAAAGAGCGGGTTTTGCGGGCCAAAGTGGGCTTTTGCGGGCCGGGCCGGGTTTTCCAACCAAAATTGAATATTTTTGGTTTCCCAAACCCTCACTTTTTCCGGGCGGGTTGGACCGGGCCGTCAGGCCGGGCTTATAATGATCACCTCTACTGCACACTCACCCGCACCACCACCACGTCACCCTCACTCACTCGCACCACCACCACGTCACCCTCATTCACCCGCACCACCACAGTGTCCGTTAACATCTTTCTCTCTCTGCATTACTTCGCACCACCACAGCGTCCGTCAACACCTTTCTCTCTCTCTTCTTCACTTCGCACCACCACCGCGTCTCGTTTCTGGCCAAATTAAGCCCCAAATCACTTTCCCTAAAAGCCCCAAATCAATTTTCCTAAAAATCCCAAATTGAGGTGGCTCGAATTGAGGTTGAGGTGGCTCGAATGGTTCGAATTGAGGTTGTCGTGGTTGAGGTGGCTCGAATTCAGGTTGTCGTGGTTGAGGTGGCTCGAATGGTTCGAATTGAGCTTGTCGTGGTTGTGGTGGCTCGAATGGTTCGAATTGAGATTGAGTTGGCTCGAAATGAGGTTGTCGTGGTTGAGTTGGCTCGAATGGTGGCTTGAATTGAAGGTGGTGGCCAGTGGAGGTGGTTGTGGTGGCCAGTGGAGGTGAGCAGATGGTGGTGGTTGTGCTGGGACCACTCCCTCTCTCCTAATTATAATTYATCACTTACCCTTATACGCTAATATTGACACTATTCATTTTTTAAATAGGAGTCCGTGCCAAGCCGAAAGTTGCGTTTTTTCCGATACGGAMGAAGTAAAACAAATGAGGGGATTTARGTGGATAGAAATAAAAAAACAAAACCTTTTATATGATGGGGTTTTATGAAAACCCCATCATATAACTTCATTTTATGATTGGGTTCACTAAAAACCCCATCATATAAGTTTTTTTCATCTTTTTTAATATTTTATGATGGGGTTTTACAAAACCCCGTCATATAGGTCGCGTCATATGACCTTTTTTCTACTAGTGACACCACCTGGCAACAATCAATGAGCTGAAATCAAAGAAAATGTAACTCAAAAGTCAAGTGGAGTATGAGAGCAGCCATTGCGCTGATCTTCAGCAAAGGCATGATAAAATGAGAGCTGAGCACCAGTGTAAGCTTACAGAAGCTTAGAAAATACAGARAGAATGRCATGAAATGATATGGGAAGCGAGTATGAGAGAAAAATGTGCCGAGTTAAACCTGATAAACTGAGAGATAGTCGACAAAACACAACAAGAAAATTGGTTTCGGCCGACCGACGTTACCAACCGAAAATCGGTCGGTAACAGTGTTTACCGACTAAAATTCGATCGATGACGTCGATCGGATTAAGGATCGTCGGTAAAAAAAAATCACCGACCGAAAATCGATCGGTGCCACATCACCGACCGATTATTGACCAAATTCGACGATTGAGTTTTTGGAGAAAAAATAGCCTTACCGACCGTTTTCGAAATCGGTCAATAAGGCTATTTTCCCTCAAAAAAATGAGAGAAAAATCCTTACCGGCCGAATAATCGGTCGGTAAAGGATAAATTATATAAATATAATTTAATTACCGACCGAAAATCGGTCGGTAAAATTGAGCGTCCAAAAATAAAAAAATAAAAAAAAAGTTGAAAGTAGGCTGATAGTAATCAGTCCTACTTTCACAGCTGCCAATAAAACAACAAAAGTGCAACACTTTATTCATATTTAATTGTTAAAATCAAATATACATGGAAAAATATACATTGATATGAAAAAAATATTACACTTGAATACTATTTTACAAAATTCGTATGATTTCTTGTTGGGCAACTGTAACTTCAAAGAGAACCAATGTTTAGATTTCTTGAGCTTTGCTTGAGCTTTTCTGAACAATTCAAGCTTTCCGACTTCTCACACTAACACAACGAAAAAGAAGCATAAGTTCAAACTACGATCTAGATGAGTAAACCACACCCACCTAACATACAAAAAAAAAAAAAAGAAAAAGAAATCAAGTCAAATTTCAGTAACAAGCAAAAATAAATTACAATTCAACAGTTCTATTATTTGCAATTAGAGAGCGACTGCCAAAGTGATACACTAATTTCATTATGAGGTATATAATCTGCCTTAATTTCATTATCTCACAAGTCAAAATATATACAAGTCCAAACATCAAAATCATTAACCATTAATCTCTACTGCAAAGAATTCAGCACAACGCACACAATAGACTCTCGCACAATCGCAAGCTACAAATTTTATGTATAAGCTTTAAAGAGAAAATCAGTTTTTGTAGCAATCAAGAGAAAACACAGCTGCTAAGAGCGATTAAACAATCGACACATGTCTTCCGCTTAGGCTCACAATAGTAAGGCGCTCACAGGCATCCAATAACCACCATCCAAGGAACACAGTATTTGCTAAGGCATACAAAAACAATAAGGAAACACATCTGATTATATGAACAGCTAACATAAGAATAAAACATGAGCAACGCAACTTTATTCGATCCACAAGCAAGCATCCAAGCATATAACAAGTCATTTAATCAAGCAAAGAGCTACTAATCTAGAAGCTCCAAACAACTCTTGAATTGTTTAATATATATTTCTAATTTCAATCTGAACCTATGTTCTTAAACTAATTACTACTTGCAAAATCTAGCCCCAATTGACAAAATCAACTCAAGTCAACAAAAGCAAACCCTAATCACAACTCACAAAACAACCTCCCATCATTTCCTTCAAAAATCCAACATAAATACTAAAAGCAATAGAAACAATCAATAATCGATTTCCCCCAAATTTAAAGATAAGTTCAATTCATGCTAGATGAAGCACAAATCTAGTACTACAAAAACCAGAAGTAATAGATCTACAACAAGTCGTAAACAATTAAACAAAAATACAACATCAAACTCGGTAAAAATCAAAGAATTCACACAAAACAACAACAATAAGTATTAAAAAAAAAAACCAACCTTACAATTAAAAAACCTAAATTCACAAGAATCAAACAAGTATAATGAGACGAACCAACCAACCAAAATAGAATTAAATTGAAGAAATACCTATACGAAAATCAAAGCGAGGCTAAAAGTGAGAATAAAAGAACATCACGAACAACTAGAGGAGAGAGAAAGAAAATGAAGATAGTAGTTGAAAGTCGAAACAGATTAAGGAGCGTCTAAAAATTGAGCCAAATCAAGCCCTATAGCAGCAGCAGCAGCAATACGCGAGCAAAGTCCCAAATTTTGACTGAAAAAGGCCACAAAACGAACCAAAAACTCCCAAAATTTCGATCCAAAGCATTCAGCCAAAATCGCACAAGCTTTGAGCATAGATCTGTCCAGAAGGAGCTTCAAAAGATCTAAAAAATTGGAACCAAATTCCCTAAAAACGCACCTCAAAGAACCTTAAGATGCCTTGAAAATTCGACTCCAAAAAGCTCCCAAACCCTTGAATTTTCGAACAAAAGCCCCCCAAATTTTTCATGATTCATGAACCCTAAAGTCCTAAACCCCATACTTTCGAAAATAAACCCAGATTTTGGGTTAAATGTGAAATAACGAAGTTTGGTAGAAAAAAGGAAGAATTTGGTAAATTGTGAGGATTTTGTGAGGAGAGAAGATGAGAGATGGGAAATAAGGGTTAGCGTGAGGAGAGAGAATGTGAAGGGTGCGTGAGGGAGAAGTAGAGAGAGAGAGGAGAAGAGAGAGAGAGGAGGCGTTGGGAGTGTTTGAGTTTGACCAACTTTGAGAGTTTTAAGTGAGTTTTAATTCAAAAAAAATAAAAAAATTATTACCGACCGATTTGAAATTCGGTCGGTACACCGACCGATTTTTCGGTCGGTAATAATTTTTTATTTTTATTATTTCGTGCTGATGGAGGGAAAGCTTTGGGTGGKAAAAAATTAATAACTTACCGACCAAATTATTGGTCGGTAATACCGACCATTAATTCGTACGATATATTACACCGACTGGTTTCGGTCGGCGTCGGTCGGTGTTACCGACCGATTTTTTTTCGGTCGATATTTTCGATCGGCCTTAGGCGAAATTCTAGTAGTGAAACAATCCAACGTCGTATGGTTGAAGCAGAAGCATAAGTGATGGAATTAGAAGATAAAGTGGGTGAAATGGCTCCTAAAATTGCTCGTCTGACTGAAGATATCAAAGGTGTTGTAGCAAGTTTCCGCTTGGCACGCTACAAGATTTCCTCTGCTTCAGGGTTGAGAAATGGGTGGAGGCTTCCCTTCTATGCTACTTCTAGAGAGCCGATCTTGGCTTTGCACCTCGGAATGACTTGGCACTTCAAGTTCCTCGCGTCGCCTTAGCACCTGCAAGAAGGAGAATAATCCGAAGTATGAGTAAATGCTCTCAAGTGTATGTAAAATCGTGTGGAAAATGGTGCTCCTCAAGGGGTATTTATAGGCTTTTGCCTTACCTCTTGAGGGCTTGGATGTGTGACACTTGTCACCATCCTATGCTTCGTTTTACCTGTTTTGSTTGCTTAAGCTGTTTCCTTTACGGTATTCGACCGGTTCTCGGTGAAATATACACAGATCATCTGCCACTCAACTCGTGACACGTGTCACAAAAATCTGTGCCACGTTGGATTTCTATGACCACGCAAAACATGACACGTGGCTTCACGTGCCACATCATTTGCCCCTCAAACGTTCCCAATACGCTTGTATTTGGAGGGTTTGATAGTGATATTCATGCTTAAAATTGAGTACGAGTGCTTTCCTCGATTCTTGTAATGAGGGTTTCCTCGATTTTCGTGCCTTGCACRAAGTACATTCATTCCTCGATTTTCGTGCACTGCCTTTAACAAGTAAGCTGGTAATTTTTCCCAAACCTCGAAAGTTGTGCCAGGATCTGGATAATTTCCTATTTCTTGGGACTTGAGACTTGAGCCACAGCCAGGTAAATCATCTCAATTCGTGCCAGATTATGACATCTTGGATTTTGGGGAAATCAAACGAAGATTCCATTTGCCTTTGGATCAAATCCACAGTCAACCCACCAGCATTCTTCGGAATGGCTTTTAAAATCAGCCATAAGTTTGGGCTTTCTCTTCCCGCTCATTTTTTGGGATTTCAAATGTTGAAAAATCGAAGCCCCACCTAACCCTAATCTTATCTATAATAGGGTAGGAGAGAGAGAAAAAATGTTGAAAAATTTATTTCTTGAATTTACTCTTCCTCTCTCTAAATTCCTTTGCTTCTCTCTCTTCTTCCCGCTCCGTTGAAATCTTCCCGGTTCGCATAGGTTCGCTGATCTAAAGCTGTCAAGATTTCTTCTCTCAGACTTTTTTCTCTACATTACCCATCATCGTCGACTCAGTATAGTTTTCTTTTTGAAGATTTTGATGTTTTCTCATTCTTTCTTCTACAAAAGTAAAAAAATGCTTTCGTCTTCGTCATCAACCCAATAAAGTGATGCTTTGGGGCTCTCGGCAGCCCCGAGCCAACATCTCCAGATCTTTGAGACCCCCAGTCTTCGATTCCCCATATCACCAATTGCGAACCTTTGAATAAAAATCTCCAATACTTCTCTCCTTGTGCAGATTTTAATATGCCAACGTGAAACAGACCGCCTGCGATTCCAGTATTAGAATAGACAAATAACCTGGCGAGACCGTCACTTGCATGCAATGACAGACACTGATGACTTATATCCTTGAGTCTTGTAGCCTTGACGTTTCGACGGAGGATTGTGTTATAGGAACCTCCAAATAACTATCACAGTACCATGCGAAGATCGCAGCTACCCAACCCCCAATCCTTTAAGTTGCGGAGCGCTAGACGCAGAATTGCCGCGAACAACGCGCTTATATACAAATTTACGGATTCGAGGCAGGCCCTTGATTGATAATCCCGAAAAAAGGTGATCGCATCGTATGCACCCGCAGCACCTTCGGCCATTCAACAAAGACGTCGGGTGGACCTTGAATTGAGCTTGCCTCACACGATTTTTCGACCATCTTCTTACCTTGTGCCTATGGGATAGGCTTTGTCGCATGAACCCAACTCAATGGGTTCACATTCTTGGGGTACTTCGCCACTGTGGTGGCAAGCAGGGATATTCCCCATCTGTTCGTGTCTTTGTGCGAATGCACACCCTGAGCAACAGAACAATCAACAATGCCTTATGTAAAGGTACCAGTTGGCGAAATCGCGAGCTTCATGACAGCCTCACAAGCCAAGGAACGTGGAAAAACAGACTTCTTCTTCCTTCGCTCCGCGAGAGGATGAGAGAAGCAAAAAATTTTGGCTGCCTGGACAAGACTCCCATTCTGTAAAGACTCACGAATTGGAACCTTTCTGACAACGAGGAAGCAAATAAAATACTTCACCTCGAAAGCCTGTTCCTTGTGTGAACAACCAAGGCGATCACCTTCCCAATATGCTTCCTCTTTTAGATTCTTTAGTTAACAAAACTTCCTTATTGACCTTTCGCTAATGGATGGCACTAGGGCGGAAAGAGTAGCTTCGCAGTTCTGTTCAAACTTCCATTATTCGTTATACTAACCCTTTAATTTGCTTGCTTGCAGAGGCTGGCTCGAAAGACTGCCTGCATCCAAAAAGGCAAGATGGAAAAGAAATTATACCGCTATTGCTGCGGAGCTAGTATCGCAACCCTCAAAGAAAGAACAAGACCGTGCTGTAAGTCTTAACACTTAGTCAAATTCTTCATACTTTTAATGGGGACTGCGAACGTACACTCCAGGTTTTACTGGGTTTTACTTTCGCATTTTCCCTTCGATAATAGTCCTGTATTCATGGTGAGGAACCTCGAATGTGCACTCAGATTCTTAGAAGGTACTGATTTGCTTCGCAGCTATTCTTTCAACAATCTCAATTGAGGTAGTTGCGAACGACACTTCAGTACTCTATAATTAAAAACTCGTTCAGCATGATTTCTCACCAGCAACGAGGATCCGTCGCTGTGTGGAAGTTGCGAGGGTCTCATCATATCAGGACTAGATGGCCAGTTCCGCACTTCTAACAATTAATTGCAATAAACATCAGGATACGCTAGGTACGTTCGCAAGTTCCTCATTAAGGTGGACGTATCTGCGAAGTACACTTCAGTGTTCATTCTTTAAACTCAATCGCATGCTTTTTGGTTTTTGCGAAGAAAAATACAGACTACACTAAGGTGTACGTTCGCAAGCCTCGTTGTTGGGTTTATGCGAATTACACTTCATGTTGCTTTGACTTCTTCTTCGCAGATCTTTCCCATCTCCTCCTGGGATGATTTGACAAGAGAAAGTATTACAATATACGTTCGCAACTTCCCTGTCTTTTAAAGGAGGTTTGCCGAACAATCCCTCGGTGTCCATCCTTGCTCCTGCTCCGCACCATTATTTTCTCTTTTTCATGTTCGCGAAGTTTCTCCTACCTTCCGAGTCTAACACTTGTGAATATTTCCTTGTGTTTCCCAGTTATCTTCCTAATAGCCCATCCGACTGCGAGGGATGATGCTCTGAAAGAATCTTCATAATCGCGCGACGTAGTTGTACATAGTTTTCTTTACTGTGATCCTAAAGAGTGACGCAGTAAGAAGCTCTCCTGCGAGGAATCCCCTTTCCAATTGGCTCCGCGCATATGTTGAGGTGTATTCTGAGTGACCCTGGGCACCGTGGGGAGGGCTTCGCACCCCATGGATCAAAACCAGCGACTCCCATGGCTGGTCCGAAGAAGGAAACTTCCTTCGCATGATGCTGAGTACATCGTCGAAAGCACCATAAGCCACTCACGTATCCCTTCGGAGTTACCTTACCAATGATGATACCTCGTGAGATTTAAATTATGCTAACACCAATGGGCGCAAGGTCTAGGAGTTCCCACGATACTCCCCTGTTCTAACAAATACCTTAACTACGGTAGATTCAGACACTGATTGACTGGACCCTGACCTCCTGAATAACTTTGCAGAATTTGTGGACATCGAAGGTATGCGACAACTGCTATCGCCAACCAAGCCTGAGTTCCAACCAGACGCTTCTTCCCTCACCCACGAATACGTGGAAGCATCAAGATTATGACTTCTCAAGTTTAATAATCGACGATGACACAATTGTCCCTCCCTGTCTCTCCACCATTCAGTCCCTCGTGCTCCTACTGCGAAGCCAGAATAAATCCTTCACCCAAGGCTTAAGGAACACTGTCGCCCAAAAACATCAAACGTTCGGAAGGACTTGCGAATGAGAGGAAAAAGACGAGACCTGATCGATGAGGAGGAGGCATCGAACCTCAGGCTTCGCAGAACTTCACTCCAATAAGCGAAAAAATGCTTACTGGCGGAGATGGGTGAAGATGTGCTCCTTCGGGAGTACCGAAATACTCTGCGAGGTTCTAGACGTAAGCTCTACTGGAGCCATCGAGGGAGCTTGGCGGAGTATATTCCTTAACACTTTAGTCAAATTTTAGTTTTTCAATTACCTTTTGCATCACTTAACCCTTTCCATTTGATCTCCCTCGCAGGCCATGTAGGTTGATGGGCTGCAAGCATTCGCCATTAAGGAGAGAGCAAATTATAAGGACCTGCTGTACCAAGAGGCGATGACGCACACTGCCAGCAGACAATTCCATGGCTTCTGGACAACTCCGAAGCAACTGAGGAGATGCGAAATGACGCTGGATGAACTCAACGAAGCTATCCCAGGCTTCGAGTTTAACACAAGAACAAGATGAGCTTGAGACTCTCAAACTGAAAAGCTAAGTCTGCTGGCGGAGGAGAGCCCGCTCGACGCGTCAGTGCTGCGAAAGTAAAACAGAGCTGGAGCCAGCAGACAAAGTTGAAGCTGACTTGAAGGTGAGCTGAAGGCTAATAGAAGAGAGCTTCGCAAAGCAAGGAGCTGGCTTACGACTTCTGCCTGGCCCTTTCCAAACTTCATCGCAGCACAACGCTCCTGCAAGATGAACAAAAGGTAGGAGAAGAAAAGGTGTACAATTCTCTTTATAGACAACGGGATCAAGGATAATGAGATGCTCTCCATCCATATGCCTGCAGTGGTGTGGAGAGTCTCGAATCTTACTTGACAATTCATATGTGAGCACAAATTCTGCAATCAACGGACGATCGTATCATCCTCGCTACGTTCCTAGCAAGACCCTTACTAAGATACTTCCGATACTCATACCTACTCATCTGCCTCATACAGCTGAGAGTGAGCTCTTACGTCCCCCCTATGTAAGCTCCTTCTCTCGCCCTGAAAAGCCTCAACCAAACTTCGTACTATCAATTGGGATTGAGACGAGAAATTAGGCCTCGCCTCCTCCCAGCCTCTCCCTCAGTAATTGTATATTTTGCCTTCGCTTGTCAATAATTTATTTTGAATTCGAATTTATTTACCTCTTCTCTTAAATATTTGAATGTTTGAAACTACTAACAATTTTATCTGTGTATTGAATGGTAACAAATTCAAATTTTGCGGACTACACCTTTGTCTGTTGCTCGCCCTATTCTAATTCAAGGAAAAAGAGAGGCTGCCTCGCTTGGTACGGAAGGGAACTCGCCTTCCACATTGTTGTTCCCATTGCAAATTTTTACCCTTGGTCTCAAGGTGATGGTTGAGAAGGAACAGCAGCGAGTTGAAGCTCCGGGTGTGTAAATAAGCATCATCAGAAGACATCGCGCCAACCAAATAGCTTCCCTTACATCATCATAAGACATTTGAAAGGTCTTTCGCTAATCAATATGACTAATGAAAGGGTTGCTATTAAAGCTTCCCAGCTATCGTCCTCGTCCGTTGCTCAAGGTGGAGAGGAACCATAAGTGAGCCGTGGTTTCATAAAGTAGGAGCTTCCTTGGAGGAGGCCTTCTAGCACCCACTCGTCCTAGCTAAACTTGACCTGTTGGTCCAAGCCCAAGCGCGTTTAAGATAGCGAGAATCGAAAGGGGAATTTTGTTGTCTCAAACCCCCTACTGTGTCCCACGGGGTGTTGAAAAAAACTCTTTTTGTTGAGGTGAGCTTTGTCAAACCCATATGGTGGATTGCATGGCCGTGCGGCGCAATTTTATTCCTTTTTTCTTGCGATGGGTTAGCGGTAGAGGAAGCAGGCCGGACAAATGTTTTGGAGACATTTTTGTTTTTTTGTTGGGGTTGTATGTTTTAGAAGCTGTTTGTGTATTAGAATAGAAGTTGTGTCTTTAGTGGAAAAACAATAACCTCGGCAAAACAATAACACATACACAAAAGTATATACTTTTATAAACCAAATTCTATCACAACATAGTGATATTAGTTGTCATGCCCCAACTGGCTTGGGCATGACATGTACAATTAGTCTTGTGATGCCCTTGGGAATATTAGCTTAAACAATAATCTTATCAAAACCGGCTCAACTTATCTCGGTTTTGCAAACGTAATAACCCAAATGTCTGAACAACGACTCTTTCACTGTCTATTCACTATTAAAACTAGCCAGATTACACATATATAAAAAAGCTAAAATACATATAAATAAATGCCCTTTGTAAATCTTTATCAATGAACAAGATTGTTCCTAATTATGTCCCTTTAGTTGGGAGAACGGCTTCAAAATCAAAAACAATGCCACCTCTAGTAACATGCAGAGAGTGCTGAGCCCTAGACTCGACCAAAATATTCAAAATAATCTATCAGGAAGCCCCCAACAATTCTCACAGCACAATAGTTTCAAACTCGCCCAAAACACAAGAGCTGCCAAAATTCTAGCCATATATTCACCCCATAAGTTCTATCCGACAATAACTTCACCAACATCCTCTACAAGGTTCATCCTCATTCCACAAGTCACCAAAAACAGTCACAAGTTCAATCATATAAGCAGATCTCAGGCAATAAAACCAAATTTGTTTCACACCCAACAACGTGGCACAAAAATCATTTTCAAGGGTTTCAGAGGTTTAGTATTGAAAGAAGTATACAAAATTCGAAACTTAAACTACAAGTTCATATTTGGCAAACGAACATAAATCTTATATGCGACCCTCAGTAGGACTTACGTAATCAATCTTATCTCTTACCAAAGCTATTGGCAAGATAAAATAACAGATCTACGAGAGTCAACCATGATGCAACAGATCGCATTAAGTATAATCAATGGGTTGAATATGCCTGAAGAGCCCTTACTATAGCTTGTGATATACGATCGGTCTACATCTAAAGATAAATCGTGGAAAAACTGAGAGTAATGAGGTAAGAATTAAATATCCAAAAAAAAAAAAAAAAATAAAGATTTTGTATAATGCAATGGAATCTTGAGAAGAATATTTGGGAAGTTTAAGATGAGTGATAATGACCTAGTTGAAGGGAGATGAGTGAGTGAGAAAGCAGCCAAAACCAATGCCAAAAAGAACCTATGTCATTGCAAAAATGGAAGAAGCTTAGGTTTGCAATGGGGAGTTATATAACACCCCACGAAGAAATTTAACTCGACTGCGAGGCGGCGACAACGATGCGTGAACCGAAATGGAATGTGTGCGTGGGATTGCAAGCAGCATAACCTGCCAGCTCGACTCCTCTTGTTTTTTTGTCCCTACGTCTTTTTGAACCTAGAAGACTACGCCTTTGATTTCGACCCTAACAGTCATAAGAATGAGCGGTGACTAGATCGGGCTTTCTACTATAAAATCAGCCATGGCCAGATCTGCAGTGAGTCTAAGGGTATAACTACAATGTATCATGGTCATTACACTACGAAATAAAAAGTGTTGCTCGTGGTGCGTGGGTCAACGCATTACGCTGTCAGTCCCGATAGGTCTAGACGGCTTCCAATTTTTTTTTTTTTAACTTTATTAATATATTACTTTATTAGGCTACCGTAAATAAATTGTCATGTAACACTTTTTCTCTAATACACGCATTGTGTTATGAATCCTACTGTTAAAACAAACTTATCAATAAAATCATAAAGATCTTTAGCAAAGTAGAAATAAAATACGACCCCTAAAACACCTTTAACAATCAAGTGGATTAACAAAACCTCCGGGAATTAGATTGACCATTTACCACAAAATCAAAGGAGTCGCAAATTATTTACAAATAGTATAACACACGAAAAACATCTAGCGTTTGTTTTTGCCGCCCCTTTTTTTTAACAGAAATAAATTGCACCTAAAAGCTGCCCGAGTGACGCGCCCGAGTAGCTCCATTATTTAACGTCGTTATGGGCCACGACGCATCCACTTTACCCGGATCATTTCATCAAACTCGTGTGTGATTATTCTCACCAACAAGAACCAACATTGTAAACGCCATTCCGTATTTCACTTCGGCTCATCCTTGTAAACTTGCTACCATAGTAGGGCTTTTCAACGTTGCCCAGTTCACATTTTTGGAAAAACAAACTTAGCGAAGTAGCTCACTAGCAACTCTTCCACAGCACCATGCAGGATAAACACGTTCTGTACACAGAATGGTCCAAGCCACCGAGAACGATAGTTTTCCCGGAATAACATCACTTGAGTCTAGAGTGATACAACAAGGACCTTATCTTGCCGACAGAAACAATTCCCTGCGTGAAATCTCTTATCATGGCCAAAGCCCTT
>SNQN01004746.1:7014-49316 GCA_008642245.1 Bassia scoparia | reverse complement strand
AAAAGAGAAAAGAGAATAATGAGTAAATCAATGATGAAGTATACCACACGTCGCAATTAATTCGAACTCGAAAAAACGCAATTGAACTTGTAAATGAAGCCGAAATATGTGACGTCAAAGTCTCACTCGAAATTATGAAAGTCAAGGTCAAATACAGAAGGCAAACTATTTTCCTTTCGATTTTCCTCGATAATCTCCAAAGGTTTTCAAAAAGTTACGCTGGCATTCTCATGCTTTTGTTTTTCATCATTGTTCGTCACATTTTTCTGAATCCGCCAGTTTTTTTAAAATATTTTTCCTGATTTTCTAGATGATTTTCTATGAATTTGCAAATGTTTTAAATAACGCAGAATATCGCAGAAGAATTACATTGAATAATTAGAAAAATAACCGAGGAATGGTTCTAGAGATCTCCTAGAATATACTTTTTGCGAAAAGGAGGCGTCTAGAATAACCGTAATCTTAAAAATCGAGAACGATGGCAAAGGAATTATTCCGAATTAAAATATTTCAAAGATTTTTGGAAAAAATATATACGTGCAGAAGCCTGCGTATATACCGCTCCTAGGGAGCGTATATACGCCGGGTTATAATACGCTGCCTTAGAGGAAGCGTGTATACGCTCCTACCTCAGCGTATATACGCTCTTTTTCTGTCCTCTACTGCCTATAAATACACCTTGCCTCATTCGATTTCAACACGACGGAGTTTCAATTACGACTTCCACTTCCAACTTCCGACTTTCCAACTACTGAATCTATAGCATTCTCTCTCTCATTCACAAAACTCTTTCAACAAATACACATAAACGACAAATCTTTTGCGTTTCTTTCGATCGTTTTGACAAGCGAAACCAAGGTTGAAATTCTGAGATTACTCACCAAATAATTCTCTCTCGCTTTTCTTTTAAATTTGATTAACCATTATTATGAGTTTTTAATGTAAATTTATCACACATGTAGAAACGACTTTTAATCGTTCCATGTAAATATGTAGGTTTTTTCATAATGTTTTCAAATATTTTCATATGTTTGGGTTTCATAGCTTTTCATGTTCATTTTCATTATCTTATTATCTTGTCAATACTAATCGATTTCTTATCCTTGTATAGCGATTCAGGCGAAAGATTCATTGCGCTCGTTTTTCATCAATGAACTAACAATCGTTTATTTGTCTTTATAATAGCGATTCCAAGCGGAAGATTCGTTTCGCTTCGTTTTACTAAATAACTTTGTTTTTGTTTGCAGATTTAGGGTAAGATGAGTTGGTATATATATTTTGAAAAGTTCATATACCTCATATTGTGTCATTGTTGTATAATTTTGTGTATATTGTTGCTAAACAAAAGACCGAAATTATGTGAATCATTTATAAGTCAGAATTAACTATGGACAACCGGTTTTAGGCAAACCGTTTTAACATGATTATATACATAAGTGGCACAATTCTAGGTAAGGTAGTCTCTTGTGCATAAATAGAAATACACACTTTCATAGTAATTTTAAGGGTTAGACGCTTTCTAAGGTGCTATAAACGTTAAGTTCATGTGCATTCAATAATATCGTGTTTAATGGAATTACAGAGACCTGGAGTAGAGGCCGCTACATGCAGGCGGATGGGTTACTGAATTCCAATTCCGTACCTGTCCTCGGAACCACGACTGGTTACTTGATGACGTTGGGCCATTGGTTTTTTGCACCAACGTTCGGTGCTTCCGTGAATGAACTTTCTAGGCACGGTGGCGACTCCCTTATCTCCGAACACACACCCAACGCACTCACGTGCGGGCTCCGTGGCTCAAGCCCACGCACAAGCACCCTTCGTGTTAGTACCAACGGCGCGCTCCGCTATACGCTGAGGCGCGGCCACACGTCCTACAATTTGGCGACTTCATCTGGGGATTAATCACCGTTAGGTGAAGTGGACAGACTGAAAAGTCTCGTAATTCCACTCATCACGTTATTGGAATTTGGCAATTTTGGCATGTGACCTTCGATAAGGGTCTGCGCCTTAGGCTCCTTGGTCTCGCTATGGTCATGTTCTTATGCTTGAGATCTCCATTAAGGGGGGATACTACCTTGGCTGATGTGGTTAATTGATCGCATGGCTAAAGGCAAGTCTCATTATCCCCGCCCATTGCCGTGTGTGCAACGTGTTACTGATGCGTGTGCATTAAGGTGTTATCTTGGCCATACATCGCTAATGTGCAAGTGTAAAAATCTGGACCAAGCCTGCCCTTAGCGTGGTACACTCTCTGACTTAACCTAATTGACCGGACCATAGTTGACTGTCTCATGTGTCTGTATATATGTCATGTATGGGTCCTATAGCCATTGTATACAGTTCTAAGACTTTTAACACAACACTTTTCATATAGTCCATGGTCATTCTTTTAGTTCAATCATTGCGTTTCATAGCCATAGTGACTTTATGTTGACCTCTACCTTAGTCTGTGACCATGTTCACTAGGAACTTTGTCTTAAAACTTTCGACCTTAAGTCCACCAGACTTTGGAACTAGGTTTGAACCCTTGACTACTAGGGTAGTGAGACACCTAAAAATGGTCTACCCCCAAATGAGTAAATCAATTGATGAAGTTAAACCCAACATGTCGCAATTAATCGAACATCGAAAAAACGCAATTGAACTTGTAATGAAGCTCGAAATATGTGAAGTCAGAGTCTCACTCAGAAATTATGAGTCAAAGGTCAAATACAAGCAAAAATATTTTCTTCGATTTTCTCGATAATCTCAAGGTTTTCAAACAAGTTACGCTGGCGATTCTCATAGCTTTTGTTTTTTCATCATGTTCCGTCCACATTTTCTGATCGCCAGTAATTTTTAAATTATTTTTCTGATTTTTCTATGATTTTCTATGAATTTGCAAAATGTTAAATTACGCAGAATACAGAAAATACATGAATATTAGAAAATACGCGGAATGTTCTAGACATCTCCTAGAAATATACTTTCTTGCGAAAGGAGGCGTCTGAATAATCCGATAATCTTAGAAAATCTGACGACGTATGGCCAAAGAATATATTTCCGATAAAATATTTTTAGATTTTTGGAAAAAATATATACGCAGAAAGCCTGCGTATATACGCTCCTAGGAGCGTATATACGCAGGGGTTTAATATAACGCTGCCTTGGGAGCGTATTAGTACGCTGCTCCTCACGTATATAGCTCTTTTTCTGCCTCTACGCCTATAAAATACAACCTTGCCTCATTCGATTTTCACAACGTACGATTTCAATAGACTTCCAACTTCCAACTCCGACCTTCTCAATTCTACGATCTAAGCTTCTCTCTCTCATTCACGAAACTCTTTCACAAATACACATAAACAACGAATCTTTTGCGTTTTCGATTCGTTTGACAAGCGAAAACAAGGTTGAATCTGAGATTACTCACCAAATAAATTCTCTCTCGCTTTCTTTTAATTGATTAACCATAATTATGAGTTTAAGTAATTTACACAATGTAGAAACCGACTTTTTTAATTCGTTCCAATGTAAAATGTAGGTTTTTCATAATGTTTCAATATTTTCATTGTTGGGTTTTCATACTTTCATTTCATTTTCATTATTATTATTACTTGTCAATACTAACGATTTCTTATCCTGTATACGCGATTCAAGGCGAAAGATTCATTGCGCTCGTTTTTCATTCATGAACTAACAATCGTTTTATTGTCTTTCATAATGCGATTCCAAGGCGGAAGATCGTTTCGCTTCGTGTTACAAACTAACCTTGTTTTGTTTGCAGATTAGGGTAAGATGTAGTTTGTATATATATTTTGAAGTTCATATACCTCATAATTGTCATTGTTGTATAATTTGGTGTTAATTTTGCTAAACAAAGACCGGAAATTATTGTGAAATCACTTAAAGTGCAGATAACTATGACAACCGGTTTTTAGGCAAACGTTTTTTAACATGATTAATTACAAAGTGGTCACAATTTCCAGGTTAGGTAGTCCCTCTTGTGCATATAGAAACACACTTTCATAGTAATTTTTATGGGTTAGTACCGCTCTAAGGTGCTAAAAAACGTAAGTTTACTGTGCATTTCAATAAATCGTGTTTAATGGAATTAACATGAGACGCGAGTAGAGGCCGTACATGCAGGCGGAATTGGGTTACAGATCAAAATTCCGTACCATGTCCCCCGCGAACCACAGACTGGTTACTTGATTGGACGTGGGCGCCATTGTTGGCACCTAACTGTTTCGGGCGTACGTGAATAACCTTTCTAGGCACGGTGGCGACTCCACTTTAACTCGACAACACACCCCAACCGCACTCACGTGCGGGCTCCCGTGGCTCAAGCCCACGCACAGCACCTCGATGTCAGTCCAAGCCGCGCAGCCCCCGCTATAACGCTGAGGCGCGGCCACGTCCTACAATTTGGCGACTCACTGGGGATAAGAACCGTTAGGTGAAGTGGAACAGACTTGAAAAGTCTCGTAATTCCATCATCAACGTTTATTGATTTTGCATTTTGCAATGTGAACCTTTCGAAAAGGTCGCGCCTAGCTCCTTGGTCTCAATATGGCATGTCTAATTGCTCGAGACCACCTTAAGGGGGATACTACCTTGCTGCATGTGGTTAATTGATCGCATGGCTAAGCAAGTCTATCCCGCCCATGCCGTGTGTGCACGTGTTACTGAATACGTGTGCAATAAGGGGTATCTTGGCCATACATTCGCTAATTGCAGTGGTGAAAACTGGACCAAGCCTCTGCCCTTAGGCGTGGTACACTCTCTGACCTTAACCTAGAACCGACCATAGTGACTTGTCATCACGTGTCTGTAAATATGTCATGTATGGGTCCTAGCCATTGTACAGTTCCTAGACCTTAACCACAACACTTTCATATAGTCCATGGTCACTTTAGTTCGCATCATGCATTTCATAGAGCCCATAGTGACTTTAGTTGACCTCTACCTTAGTCCTGTGACCATATAGTCACTAGGACTTTGTCCTCAAACTTTTCGAACCTAGTCCCACACAGACTTGAACCTTAGGTCATGACCCTTGACTACTAGGGTAGCAACAGACTTGACCTTAGACGTTGACATTAGATTCACATTAGGATTGATCGTTCCTTCAGCCAACATAGGCTTCGACCTCTAGGCGTGACCCTAACCACTTAGGACATGTGCATACATTCTACACGTCATTCGGTGCCCTTTTCAAAAAAAAGAAAATTCAAAAAAAAAATAACAAAAAAAAATTCAAAAAAAAACGAAGGGCAACCGTTTGCATATGCATTCATCTAGGAAAAAGATGACCATGAAATTAGGAACATGCATTTGCATCTGCATCCCATATATTCATAATGACAAGGAAGTCTAAAGGTTTATTCTTTTATGACAACAGGGGTGAAGTCGTCTCCAAGGCCCTGCTCGACCAAGAGTTTTAGCTCAGCCCAAATACAAACTAACCTTTCCTCTAACTTCATTGACCGTCCAGCTTAACACCAACAAAATGGCCTCCCAACAAGAAAAACTCCAAAGCTTGCCGGAGCAAAGTTCAACAGCTTGAAGCTAAGATCAAGGAGTTTGACCCGATGTTGACTCGAGCATTCCTGGAAGCTGTTTGAAAAGGCAATCCAAAAAGACCACCGACCCCACCTTCTACCAGAAACCTCCTCTTGAACCCCAACCTTGCAACCAAACGCCAAGGATTTCTAGCCGGAAGACCACCCAAGTTCAAAGCCGACTTGATGACCCTCGATTTCCATATAAAGGGATTTAAGACCACATATGGCACTTAAAGGATTGACTCGGCCTTGTTTCCAAATGGTCTTTCCCCTTTCCTTGGAAACCGATATGTCAGGAAAGTGTTCTTTTCACTCCTGAGAAAGAAAAAAATAGAACTTGGGAAGACATCATCCACGCGTTCATGAGCAGATACAAGGGTAACATTCAGACCCAAACATCCTTCCGAGAGCTTGAAATCCTTAACCAGGGAAAGAAACGAAGGGTTCACTACCTATCTTGACTAGATGGAGAGAAGTTGCTGCACCCTAGTCTCCGCTCCTACTGAAGAAGAGATGGTCAAAGGACCTTCATTTCTAACCTCCAGCAGAATACAGATCATCTTCAAGTATCGAGGGCCTTACCACATTCGCAAAGGTCTATCGAACAATTGGAGTGACATAGAGAATGACTTCTTCAATTCAACATGATGGTCAGTTGGAGTCTTAGCTTTTGGAATCATTCGGAGAGTCCCTTTCCTAGACTATGTATCATTTCTTTTTTCCCATTTCGGTCTATGCATTAGCATTAGATCAAATTCCGCAATTAGCCTCTATGTAATAAATTCTTTGATGGTAATAAAAGTTTCCTTTTTTCTCATCCTCTTTAGGCCTCCATATAGTTTGTGCTTCTAACTTTAATGGAATTAAATTAAAATCGACTCACAATCAAGGGACCATTGCCAAGAGAGGCCTTCTTTGATAGCCTCCGCAAAATAACCTCTTCACCTCCATTCCCTTCACTGACATCAAATCAAAATCCCTTGCGCCAACCCTTTGAGCCATAAACACTATCATTCAGCCTATCATTCTTGTCAATCCACCCAACCTTTGGACCACGGTGGTAGGAAAAGACATGTGCAAAAGAAAAAAAAAGAAAATAAAATGGCAAAAAGCAAAAAAAGAAAAAATCAAAGTCAATGCCAGTCATCACAAATGCACAATCAATGTCCAAAATCCAATGCAACATCCAAAGTTCAAAGCCTCAGTTCAAAACCAAAAAGCAAAAGTCTAAAAAGCAACATGTGCACCGTGTCACTTCATGATCATCGAGCCTTTTTCAAACCCTCAACTCACAACCCACATTACAACACAAAAGCCTTCACACGAGGCATTGTCCAAATCATCAAACAAGAACTATCGACGGTCTGATCCAAAAGGATACGTAGGAAGCCTCTTCTCGAGGTCCGACCTAATAATTCATAAACATTCTGAGGTCATCATATAGTTTCATTCCCTTAAAGTCTGGAGCACAGATTCCTATGTAGCACCACGGACATAGACTCGAGCTTGAACCTACATCATCTAGCCAACCATATCAATTCCCCATTTACTTACCCTTAGTCACAAATTTTAGCCTGTATTTTCTTGAACCTTTAGCCTATTCTTTCATACACCTTAAGGGGCCTCTCTCAACTATTCCTAGCTATCTCTCTTTAGCAGTCATCCTCAAAGCATCGCATTCGCGCATTTCCTCCATGTTCTCTCCTCATGCAGCTTCAGCCAAGTTATAGATTTGGGCAATCAAAATCACATCCTCATTCCTTACCATTACCACTACAAAAAGCTAAGACAAAGCCCATGACTCCACAAAATTCACTAGCCTTACTTACATTCACAACTATTGCCCTAACCTCGAAAGCTCATCAAAGCTGGAGGCTCACCCACTAAACCAACATCGACACACAAACTAACCCATTCCACACACCCAAACCCATGGGTTGGGGGCTCATTTGCAATCACAAGCATCACCTTTGCTCGAATGGGGGCTTGAGACGCTCCATCCCCAATCAAAAGCATCTTACGTTAGTCAATTTCCTTGGTCATTTCATGCCCATTAGATCTAAGAATAGACTTGCATTGGCAACACTTCATAAGCATCATTTCGCATTGAGCATACAAAATTCATCAATGCATATGCATCCTGCACAAACACATTACACATCTGCACATTAACATTACACATTGCACACCTCAACACGAGGCTAGGGCCATCTTACATGCATTTGCCTGCACAGCCTATACGACATTCATCGCTATACGATTGTTGCTACACGCAACCTTTCCCGAAAAGCCAAGGTCAGCCGTAGGGAAGGTTCCTGAGGATCGAGGCGTTCCGAAGGAATTCATATACAGCTATACAACATTATCCTATACGCGATTGTTGCTACAACGACATTCTTCCCGAAAAGGCCAAGGTCAGCCGTAGGGAAGGTTTCTGAGGAACGAGGGCGCTTCCGAAGGAATTCATATCAAGCTAATACAGCATTCATCGCTATAACTAGCGATTGTTGCTACACGCAACATCTTCCCGAAAAGCCGAGGTCAGCCGTAGGAAGGTTTCCTGAGGAACGAGGCGTTTCCGAAGGAATTCATATCATCACTCACATGCCTATACGGCATTCATCGTATAACGCGATTGTTGCTACACGCAACTTTCCCGAAAAGCCAAGGTCAGCCGTAGGGGAACCTTCCGAAGGAACGAGGCGCTTCCGACGGAACTTACATTACGTCTTCCCGAAAAGCAAGGTCAGCCGTAGGGAAGGCACATACATCACAACTCTCCCCGAAAAGCAAGGTCATCCGTAGGGGAACTTTCCGAGGAACGAGGCGCTCCGATGGAACTTGCATTACTCCTTCCCCGAAAAGCAAGGTCAGCCGTAGGGAAAGCATCTACATTATTTTCTTTTCCCGAAAAGCCAAGGTCAGCCGTAGGGAAAAGCTACCTGAGGAACGAGGGTTTCGAAGGTATTCATCACCTATTTTCTCTGAAAAGCCAGGTCAGCCGTAGGGAAAAAGCAGCCCGAGATTCCAGGCGCTTCCAAGGGATAAACCGATGGGCGCGCTAACAGGTAAAACTAACCTTTTGTTTGCAGGTACCGCGAAAAGGGTGACTCAGGGTTACAAAACGTCTTGAGTTGCCTCCGTCCCAAATCAAATACTTGACTGTCGTCTTACGAGATTTTCGTCTCTTCAGACTCAGTCAAAGTGGGGGCTTCTTCACACAACAGTTCTTTGCACATTTCGGGTCTTGGAATCCTTCTCCCGCTACAGAAGTTCGTCAGCACATCTCCGGGTCTTGAAACTTCTCCCGCTACAAGAAGTTCGTCAGCACATCTCCTGAAAAGCCAAGGTCAGCCGTAGGAAGAAGCAGCCCGAGGATCAGGCGCTTCCAAGGGCAATAAACCGCATGGGGCGCGGTAACAGGTAAAACTAACCTTTGTTTTGCAGGTACCGGCGAAAAGGGTGACTCAGGGTTACAGAACGTCTTGAGTTGCTCTCCGTCCCAAATCAAATACTTTGACTGTCGTCTTACGAGATTTCGTCTCTTCAGACTCAGTCAAAGTGGGGGCTTCTTCACAACAACAACCCTTTGCACATTTCGGGTCTTGGAATCTTCTCCCGCTACAGAAGTTCCTTCAGCACATCTCCGGGTCTTGGAAACTTCTCCCGCTACAGAAGTTCCGTCAGCACATCTCCTGAAAGCCAAGGTCAGCCGTAGGGAAGAAAGCCGCCCAAGGATCCAGGCGCTTCCAAGGGCATACACGCATGGGCGCGGTAACAAGTAAAACTAACCTTTGTTTGCAGGTAACCGGCGAAAAGGTAACTCAAGGTCGCAGAACGTCTTGAGTTGCTCTCCGTCCCGAATCGAATACTTTGACTTTCGTCTTACGAGACATCGTCTCTTCAGACTCAGTCAAAGTGGGGGCTTCTGTAGACACCTAAAAATGTCTCCCCAAATGAGTAATCAATGATGAATAATACCACATGTCGAAATTAATTCGAACTCGAAAAAACGCAATTGAACTTGTAATGAGCTCGAATATGTGAAGTCAAAGTCACACTCGAAATTATGAGTCAAAGGTTCAAATAACAAAGCAAAAATATTTTCTTCGATTTTCTCGATAATCTCAAAGTTTTTCAAACAAGTTACGCTGGCGATTCTCATGCTTTTGTTTTTCATCATGTTCGTCACATTTTTCTGAATCGCCCAGTATTTTTAAATTATTTTTCTGATTTTTCTATGATTTTCTATGAATTTGCAATGTTTAAATACGCAGAATACGCAGAATACATGAATAATTAGAATACGCGGATGTCTAGAATCTACTAGAAATATACTTTCTTGCGAAAGGAGGCGTCTAGAATAATCCGTAATCTTAGAAAATCGAGACATATGGCAAAGAATATCCGAATTAAAAATATTCAGATTTTTTGGAAAAAATATATACGTAGAAGCCTGCGTATATACGCTCCTAGGAGCGTATATACGCAGGTGTTGAGGAGCGTATATACGCTGATGAGCTGCGTATATACGCTGCTTTGAGCGATATATACGCAGCTCACCAGCGTATAATACGCTCGTTTTTTTTCCTGCGCGCTATAAATACGTGCTTACCTCCGACTTTAACACACGATTTCCAACTTCCAACTTCACGATCTAAGCATACTCAGTCAATTCACATAGTATTTGCATTCTCTCTCCTCTCATTCACAAAACTCTTTCAACAAATACACATAAACACGAGTCTTTTGCCGTTTTCGATTCGTTTTGACAAGCGAAACATGGTTGAATTCTGCGATTACTCACCTATAATTCTCTTTCACTTTCTTTAACTGATTAAACCATTATTATGAGTTTTAATGTAATTACACAATGTAGAAACCGACTTTGAATCGTCTCATGTAAATATATAGGATTATTATTTATGCTTTCAATTGTTTTCGCTAACCTTTATTATTATTATCATTTGTCAATACTAACGATTTCTTATTCTTGTATGCGATTCAGGTGAAAGATTCATTGCGTACTTTTTCATCATGAACAACATTTGTTTTTGTCTTTATATAGCGATTCAAGGCGGAAGATTCGTTCGCTTCGTTTTACAAACTAACCTTTGTTTTGTTTGCAGATTTAGGGTAGATTGGTTTGTAATATTTTTGAAGTCATATACTTCATATTGTCATTGTTGTATAATTTGTATATTTTTGCTAAAACAAGACCGGAAATTATGTGAATCACATTAAAGTCAGATAATTATGGACAAACCGGTTTTTAGGCACCGTTTTAACTTGATTAATGCAAAGTGGCACAATTTCTAGGTTAGGTAGTCTCTTGTGCATAATAGAAACCACTTCGTAGTAATCTTTAGGGTTAGTGCGCTATAAGGTTACGAAATAGTAAGTTGTGTGCATCCATAAATCGTGTTTAATGGAATTAACAATGAGACCGAGTGGAGGCGCTACATGCGGGCGGATTGGTTACCGATTCAATCCGTACCATGTCCCCGAACCCACGACTGGTTACTTGGATTGGACGTGGGGCCAATAATTTGGCACCAA
The DNA here is from genome assembly GCA_008642245.1 of Bassia scoparia. Classification (NCBI taxonomy): domain Eukaryota; kingdom Viridiplantae; phylum Streptophyta; class Magnoliopsida; order Caryophyllales; family Amaranthaceae; genus Bassia; species Bassia scoparia. Next base: position 38,208 of record SNQN01004746.1, on the reverse strand, counting down.
CGTTTCGGGCGTCCGTGAATAACCTTTATAGGCACGGTGGCGACTCCCCTTACTCGACAACACTACCCCAACGCACTCACGTGCGGGTTCCGTGGCTCAAGCCCACGCTAAGCACCTCGATGTAGTACCAAGCCGCGCGCCCGCTATACGCAGAGGGCGCGGCCCACGTCCTACAGTCATCTCAATCTGCTGTTCCGGTCAGTGCTGTGCCCGCGTCCGTGACTCTGTCGTTAGATGGTCGACCTCCGGTTCCGCCAGTTAGCCATGCGAGGACGAGCAGAGCCCTGAGCAATCGCCCGTCGACTCAGCTGAACGCACCATTCACGCCCGTCTAGCCTACACGGACGATCCCCGAGCCTAGTTTCCGTCAGTACGACGGATCATCTGGAAGTCGACATGCCGCTCCGACCGAGCCCTACTGTTGGGGAATGTTTGGGTCCATTGGAGGCTTTGTCCCTTTTCTCCTTGCCACACCAGACGCCTCGGGTAACATACTTCAACCCTTTGTTTTCGACTGACGTGTCTACCCTTAGTCCAAGTCGAGAGCAGGTATCGTCCACGACCATGGAGATGTTCGCGTCGATGCAAAGGCAATTTCAGCAGATCTAGGAGCAGATAGCCAGGGTCCCGGGTGCTCCCTCGCCTATGGAGAAAGCTGCCCTGGAGAGCTATGCGGACACACCGTTCGCCCCTCATATTGCACGCGTCGAGGTCCCCAAGAAGTGTTCCGTCCCGTCCATGAAGATGTATGATGGAAYGACGGACCCCACCGAGCACGTTAACCAGTACAAGCAACGGATGATGATGGCCCCGATCCCGATGGGGATCCAAGAAGCCTGCCTGTGTAAAGGTTTCGGAGGAACACTAGCCGGAGCCGCCCTGTCATGGTTCATCAACATTCCGAATGGTAAGATAGCTTCCTTTGCAGATTTGGTCGACATGTTCAACACTCAATTTGCTAGCAGTCGGAAGCTTCCGAAGCAATCCGGTGATCTGTACCGAATCTATCAGAAGCCGGGAGAATCTTTGAAATCTTATCTTGAGAGGTTCAGAAAGGAGAAGACCGAGATCATCTCACCCGACGTTCCCACCGTCGTCGAGGCATTTAGACGAAGTCTGCCCACCGATTCCGAGCTGTACAAGGAGTTGACCAAGTATCGTCATGCCACATTCGAAGATGCTCAATCTAAGGCTTTGGCCTATATTCGTCTTGAAGAGGATATGGAAGCCAATAGGCGAGAAACTAATCAGTCGAAGCGGACATATCCGCAGAGACCTATAGACGTCAGACCCAAGCAATATCCGAGAGACGTCGAGCCATCGCGCACTAATGCTGTTAGCTGGACAGATGATCCTGATCTCCCACCAAAGATAAGCGCGTACTCATTTTCCATCTCCACTGAAGATCTGGTCGACCGACTGGACAAGTTGGGCAACAAGGTACGCTGGCCAAGGAAGTCCGACAAGCCTGATCATAAGAAAGATCCGAGTAAGTGGTGCGAATTCCATCAGGATATTGGGCACACGACAAAAGACTGCATCGCCCTCAGAAAAGAGGTAGCTTATCTATTGCGGAACGGTTACTTTAAAGATATCATGACCGAGAAGACGAAAGCCATGCTCGAGTCTCCTCCTCAGCCCCGTCAAGAGCCGCCTAGATCACCGACGCCATCCAAGGTAGTTAATTTTATTAACGGTGGTTCAGATGTATGTGGTTTGTCTTTCTCTGCAGCCAAGCGACATGCAAAAGAATCGAAGGAAGCAAGTGGACGTCCGTCTGCTCTGAAGACTAATGATGAGTCATGGAAGAGGCAACCGATCATCTTCGACGACTCGGAAATCGATGACGCAGAAGAGCAACACGACAGTCTGGTCGTGTCCCTAATGGTGAATAACATAGAAATCCGCAGGGTACTCATCGACAATGGAAGCAGTGCTAATATCATAACCCTGAGGACATTGGTCGAAATGGGAATGAGCCAAGACGACGTCACTAGCAAGACGACAACCCTTGTCGGGTTCAGCGGAGAGTCCAGGTAGACGGTTGGGATAATCTACTTGTCCGTCTATGCCAAAGGCGTCAACACACAGGTAAAATTTTGACGTTGTTCATGAATTATCTGCTTATAACATGATCTTAGGTACTCCCTGGATCCACAAAATGCGAGCCGTGCCATCCACGCTCCATCAAACCATCAAGTTTCCCACGAAATGGGGGGTCCGAGAGATAAAAGGCGACCAGAGAAAGGCGAAAGAATGCTATATGGAGTCGCTCAGGCCCCGAAAAGCTAATCCGATCGAGAAAGCCTAGCAACTACAGACGGGACAAGGAAGCGAACAGGTGTTCGACGAGTATGAAGCAGAAGACGTCGCCCCTGATCCCTCTCAGCCAGGTAAGACGGTCAAGATAGGCACATGTCTGACCGACGAGGTACGTACCAATTTAATAGCTTTTCTCAAAGACAATTTGRAYTGCTTTGCTTGGAKTCATGAGGACATGGTTGGGATTAGCCCAGAGGTCATWACCCACCGACTTAACGTCCACCCAAGTTTCAAACCAGTCAAACAAAAACGCCGTAAATTCGCTCCAGAAAGAAATAAAATCATAAACGAAGAAGTCCAAAAACTACTCGAAACGAGTAAAGTTAGATAAGTCAGTTACCCAGACTGGTTGTCTAACGTAGTTGTGGTCAAAAAGAAAAACGAGAAATGGAGAGTATGCATAGACTTCACGGACCTAAATAAAGCCTGCCCAAAAGACCCTTTCCCAATCCCACACATAGACGCTATGGTCGACGCCACAGCCGGACATGAAACACTGTCATTTATGGACGCCTTTAGCGAGTATAACCAGATACAAATACACCCTAGGGACCAGGAAAAGACTGCCTTCATAACTGACAGGGGGGTATACTGTTACCAAGTCATGCCATTCGGACGTAAAAACGCTGGAGCCACATACCAGAGACTAGTCAATATGATGTTTAAGGACTTAATAGGAGTCATGATGGAAGTCTACATAGACGACATGCTCGTCAAGTCAAAAAAGTCAAAAGACCATGTCAGTCATCTCAGTCAGTCTTTCGACGTCCTAAGAAAATACAATATGAAACTCAACCCRACCAAGTGTACTTTCGGAGTCTCATCCGGAAGATTCTTAGGATACCTCGTCACTGAAAGAGGCATAGAGGCCAGTCCAGAACAAGTCAAAGCCATTGTCGACCTAGAGTCCCCTAAAACGGTCAAAGATATCCAAAAATTGTCTGGTCGAGTAGCTGCACTTAATCGTTTTATTTCAAAATCCTCTAACAAGTGCAGGTTGTTCTACGACGCGTTGAGAAAAAATCAAAAATTCAAGTGGACAGAAAACCATGAAAGAGCCCTTGCCGAGTTGAAAGAATACCTCTCGACGCCACCACTGCTCTCCAAGCCGAAAGACGGAGAAACGCTCCAGCTATACCTCGCCGTCTCGGAGCACGCGGTAAGTTCAGTGCTGACGAGAGAAGAAGATGGACGACAGTTGCCCGTCTACTATGTCAGCAAATCCCTGACTGGACCGGAAAGCAGGTACTCACTACTCGAAAAGTTGGTCTTCTCACTGGTAATGTCTTCCATAAAACTCAGACCCTATTTTGAATCGCATGTTATATCTGTCCAAACTAACTTTCCCATGAAAGCAATCATGTGGAGACCCGAACTTTCAGGACAAATGACCAAATGGATGGTCCAGCTGGGGGCATACGACATCAAGTACGAACCGAGAATGGCAATCAAATCACAGGCTCTGGCCGATTTCGTCGCAGACTTCAGCCCGTCCCTAATGCCCGAAGCCGAGAAAAAAATTCTCCACATCCATGCCTTGGCATCCTGCGATGACGAGTGGACCCTGCTAGTCGACGGATCGTCCAATATGAAAGGATCAGGGCTTGGAATCGTATTGAAATCACCATAGGGAGATACCACTATCCTAGCCGTACACTGCGAGTTTAAAGCGACAAACAACGAGACAGAGTACGAAGCACTTATATTCGGAATGACTGTCGCCAAAGACCTCGGGGTGAAGCGATTGAGCGTCAAAAGCGATTCCCTCCTTCAACACCTTCTCAATCGAACAAATCCCAAGAGACCTGAACATGGAAGCCGATGCACTCGCGAACCTGGGATCGTGTTTCCAACCAAAGGGACAATCAGAAGTACCACTGATCCACCTCATGGAGCCAGCAATCAACAAGACGGAAGAAGCACCAAAAAGGTCAATATACTCGGTTGACGACGACACCAGCTGGAGAAAACCATACATCGACTGGYTAAGAAACAATAAAGAGCCTGCCGACAAGAAGGAGGCCAGAAGGTTCAAAATGAAAGCATCCAGGTTCATCCTAATCGACGATGTCCTATTCAGAAAATCATTGGCAGGACCATATCTCAGATGTCTCGACAAGGACGAAGCAGAGTTGACATTAAGAAGCCTACATGAAGGCGAATGCGGCAACCACACGGGAGGACGCAGCCTAGCTAACAAAGCACTCAAAATGGGATACTTCTGGCCGACCATGAGGCAAGACGCATCAGACTACGCAAAGAAATGCAAGCAATGCCAAAAGCACGCGCCACTTAAACATCAACCAAGCGAGCAGCTGCACCCAATACTTTCTCCATGGTCGTTCATGAAATGGGGAATGGACATCGTCGGACCGCTCCCAGCCGCATCAGGGCAAAGGGTGTTCATGCTAGCGATGACGGACTACTTCTCGAAATGGGTCGAGGCGGAAGCATTCCGACACGTCACGGACAAACAAGTAATTTCTTTCATCAAGAGAAACATATTGACGAGGTTCGGGATACCAGCAGAAATTGTATGCGACAACGGATTGCAATTCAAAAGCAAACCCACAAGACAGTTCTGCGCGAAATGGAACATAACCCTGGAAACGTCGACCCCCAGATATCCACAATGCAACGGACAAGCGGAGTCCAGCAACAAGATCATAATCAACAACCTCAAAAAGAGATGCGAACAAGCATCAGGCGCATGGGCAGACGAGTTGCCATACATTCTTTGGGCGGATAGGACAACCCCCAAAACGTCAACCGGGCACACTCCATACTCACTCGTCTTCGGCACGGAAGCCGTCATTCCAACCGAGGTCGAATTACCCACCTCCAGATATGGACTCCTAAACCAAGATAGAAACCAGGTCGAGATGACCCACGATCTAGACACTATCGACGAGCTGAGAGACAAAGCCAAGATCAGGTTAGAGGCCTACAAGCAAAGCGTCGCTAGAGCATACGACAAGAACGTCCGGGTAAGAGCTTTCAAAATCAACGATTGGGTTCTACGACGCACCTTCGGGAAAGCAAACCAGGGAAAATTCAGCCCAACTTGGGAAGGGCCGTAACGAATCGTCTAGATCGTAGGTCAGGGGGCATATCGACTAGAGGACACAGCAGGCAAGCTAGTCCCAAGGTCGTGGAACGCCCACAACCTCAAAATCTACCACTTTTGAAAAACTCACAAAAACAACAAGTAAGTACATCACTCCAATTACTTGCCACTTACATAACACGGTGACGGTTACTAACTTCTTTGCAGGATACACATACAATAAAAGAAAGAACAACAACCGACAGGTAACACCATCCGTCCCAATTTCAATTAAATTTCACACAGAGTCATTACTAACTTGAGCGTCGAAGGGCCTTTGGAAAGAACGCCAAAGGCCAGTCCTAACCCATGTTTTGCAAATCAAGGACAGATCCCCCTCCACTCGAGCCACACACGGCAAGCAGAACGAAGAAGACAGTCCAAGATCGAGCACAGACCGGAGGCAGGGAGCGCATGCCCGAATTAATGAGTACCATCCCGACGACCAGAACCTAGACAAATCGACACTAACTCGTCAGAATCGAATGTTCCCATCCGACCAACACAACTCAATGAAGATAACAAAGATGCACCATTCACTCTCTAGTACTCGCCAGTCCAAGCCTTGTTGATTTCGATCTTTATTAAGTATGTTGTTTGTAAAACGCTTTCAGATGTACTAACGCATTACTATTAATAAAAAGTCAATTGTTTTATCTACAACCTTCGCCTATCTCTTACTGAATACAAACACGACTCAAAGGTGGCCACATCTAAGCCACGATTGGACGGGGATGTAACTTATACAAGTCCATCCTCGCCCAAACACTCAAGCTTGGCCAAGACAACAGTCACAACAGTTAAATGCACACAACAACAAGTACACAAACACGATTAGCACAAGCAAATACAATGGACGAAAATAAGCATCAGATATATAACAAGTACCAATAGCATCCTTCCCAAAAGCGACCCAAAAAGTGCAGCCAAATACAAACCCTTCAAATCCAAAAGCTACCATAAGTGCATTCAAAATAAAACCCCCATCAAAAGGAAGATACCCAATAAACCCATTACAACGTCCAGAAAACATACAAAGAAACCTAAAACCTCCTAAGTCTTTTTGCTGACATTCGCCACCTTCCCTGAAGCCTTGCCCTTGTCAGTCACCACKTCAGATATCACCTCRGTCGAAACAACRAGTGACTCCAGGTCTACCCCRTCATCGATCCCAGGAGGAGACGTGTTGCYATACCTYTCGTCGAACATTGAGCTYTCCTTCGCCACGTCCCAAGCAGYTGATCTCCCCTCCTTRAACTCTCTTAWAGTGTCAGAACGAATCTTCAAAGCATAATAAGCACCTGAGACCAGAGCCTCATTCTTCTTCCTCTCGGCATACTCCCGCAGACGCTCTTTGACCTTTCCTGGAGCTGGTGGATGACCTCCTCAACATCGAACCAATCTCTCCTTCAGCTACCTTCTAATTCTTAAGAGTGCCACCTGCTTCTCGAAATACATCAGTGTGCTCCTGGCCATCAGCAGTGTTGAACGTTTTGAAAAACAAAGTCGACGAGTCAAAACGACGAATATAGCCACGACGACCAAAAAAACTAAGCAGAAAAAAGGAACTTACCGAGAAGACGATAAGCTGCAGCTCAGTAGCAAGTCGACAGTAGAATTTCTTCAAATGCTCCTAGCAGCCGGAGAAGAAGACGACGACCCAGACTTGATGGATTTCAGACCCCTCGTATTGCAAAAAGTCGCCGTAAAAGTCAGTTGTACCCGAGCATTTCACCGACAGGTAAGCGTCGACGAAACAGGCATCCCCCCTTTCTGAGCATCGGACGTCTTAGAGGCCAAAACGGACGGATTGAGTTTCTGCTTCTTCGCCAGACTGTCGAGTTCCCGCCAAGAAGGAGCCCTAGCCGACTTGTTACCTGTCATAACGTCTACGTGAGTTCACGATTCGGACATCTTATAATTTACGAGCAACCGGTCAAAAGTAAACGATCAACAAAATCGACTTACTTTGTACGCGTCGCTTGCCATGTCCCCTCGTCAGCAACGTCTACAACCTCAGCGTCGAAATCAATGCGTCGGGGGGTCCCCCTTTCGCTTCCCGTACACGAGAAAGTGGGAGAGGTTTAACGTCCTCCTCCGTCTCTTCTCCGATTTCGATACTTCAGTCTCGCCCAACTCCTCCAGACGCTGGTCCCTCAACACGAGAAACACCCGCTCGTCCGGTCGATATCCTCCGCCGCCTTCACGCGAGCTTCAGATCCGTGGTCAACCGGAAAAGGAGGTAATTCTTTAACACCTTAGTGTTTATAGGCTGCCTACGGAGACGTTAGCATGATGAAAAAGGGAATGAAAGTGAGAAAAAAGAGGTGAAAATACAAACCAACACATACAGAAATACCAAAGTATGAAATGCACCCATCTTAAAAACCAAACACTCCTACCTCCAACCCAATCATCAAACAAAAACGAGCCACAATCTCCTAAACTCCTCGCTTCCACGAAGAAAAACCTTTTCGCCCAACCCCGATCATTGGCATTATCTAACTCAATTATAAGGTTCGACCTACCCTTCCTAGGCATCAAATTGACCCTCGCAGATCCGACTGTCTTAAACTCATAAACATAACCCAAATCGCTTAAGTTAAACTCCAAGCTACCCTTCTTATTCGCTAACAAGACTTCCAGCCCAAGCAAAATCCTCCAGACATGGGGCATAAACTGACACGGGGAAACCTTACAATGAGCCAAGAATTGCCTAGTGAGGTCCCCAAAGGGAAACACATGGCCCGTCTTGAAGGGATACTCATAAAAGTAAACCTAACCAAGAGCCACCGAGTCTGCCTTCACTTGAGGAGGAGGCACCATGACCTCGGCCCCCTCAAGCAAACGACATTGCAAGAAGAAAGAGAAACTAACAATGAAGAAGATGAACAGAAAAAAGGAAAGAGTGTACCTGGAATGAAGAAGTCGAAGCGCCGAGTTGAATTAATAACTGATGGAAGTGAGATAGAGTGGAGCATTTATATGATTTGACACCGGTAGAAGGAAATGAACCTAAGCCGCACACGTGTCACATGGTATTTGAATCGACAATCTTCAAAATCACAGCTTCCCGCTTATTTCCAATTGTCGATTGGGGGCAATTRTTGGGCCCATTTTCATGGCCCACGTCCGAGGTACAGGCCTCAAGTCAGCAGCATATGTTTGAGCAAGTGGGCCAGGCCCAGAAACATGGATAATCGCTAGAGGACAGTCAGCACGAGAATCTTAGTCAACATAGGAAGTCTTGGCAGTCAAGGCATCAATTCGTCCAATAGCCAAAAGTCCAATAACCGCTCCTATTCTTCAGGCACGAGCATAGTGGTGGTTAGCTAGGGTAAACAGGTCGATCATGCTAGTATAAATTAGAGACTCATCTACTTTGTAACACACACAATTTACTGAAATCAAGATTTAAACATATTCTTATTGTACGAGTGAATTATAGCAATATTATTTCCCTTTGATTGAATCACCCACTTCATTATTATTTAATCTAGTTATCTAAATTTTGCTCGAACAGTCACAAGGTGTCTTTGTAAATGCTACGGGGCTCTTTACACCATAAGTGCTAACAACAATGATAAGACATGATATGCATAGTAAAATTCCACCCCTGCACAATGGCACTGAACAATCCTTTACCTTTCCAGTTCCTAGGATCAAGCATGTAATGCACGCTGTTTTCTGTTATAGACGCATTATAGTCGACCCAACTAGCACTCTTCTTAGTTCTTATATCCACAAAAACTCCAATTCTATTATTCTAAATGTTTTATAACTGGGATCACTCGATTATCTTAATATATTCAGCACTACAACCCTAGCATACACATACAAACCTAAATCGTAACCCCATACAAATTGGCAAACTGTGAAAGGAGATCAGTGCACGTGATAACAACAACCTGATATCAATTGATAATTTATATTAGTTTAATGGGAACCTCATTCACAAATCACAATATGCCATAAAGGCGTAAAAACAAAGTTCTAAATTTCACTTACCATGACAACTCTAATTCACGAGAGCTCTAAAAAAACACAATTTCAATAAACAAGTGTAAAGAACAACAACAACTAGTTAGCACTTACCTTTAAACTCCAATTCACTCCTTAATACAGTCTAGCTAGGGCAAGAAAAGATATCAAGGACATGAACCACATAAAGCACTCACTCCCTAAACCAATACATATAACAATATACTACTAAGAAAAAGAAACAACTTTCAACAAATAACCCAGATTATCATATAAGCATTTCAACAAACACATAGTTTGCAGAACAAAAACAAAARCAAGTCAAAATTAATACTAACTTAATCATTGTCCTATCACTCACCCCATATATATCATCTAGATCCCTAAATTCAAAGTAATGAAAAATGAACAAACACACAYRCAACCACACACACATATCCAACCCAAGATCCACARGATAGAAACACAAAAATCTTYCAAATTTAAAGKTACATGGTTCGTAGCACAACAATAACAGAGGAAACCTYTGTGATCTGACATTAATTATGGCTTTCAAACATAAAATAAGTAGCACACAATAACTAATTAACTCCCACGATAGCAAAGTATCGAAACAACCACATCACACCAACGAATAAACCCAAAAACAACAATAAAAAATACCAGCATCAACTGAAAACAACCAAACACTAACCTTATGTTATGGCAAAAGACAAGTCCAAACCAAGTTCAAGCAAGCAAGAACAAACACAAGTACAAGTACAATCCAACACTTAAGCAAGAACAATCAAACAACAAGAAAAACCAAGTAAACAAGAAGAAATTAGAGAGAATTTAGTGAGATAGAGTTACCATGGGAAACCCGAAAACCGGGAGAAAAACCCACCCTTTGTAGCACTTTGATTAATGATGAATGAACTCTAAATACACAAGCTTCAATTGTATGAAATTGCAAAGCTAAACTCAAATCTATGCTTAAACTAGGTTTTGAGAGTTTGAGAGTATTTCAGAGAGTTCTAATATGTTTTGATACAAATGTGTTGAGAGAGAAAATCAAAAGAAGTCAATTTATAAGCTGCACCGCTTGCACCGCCAAAACAGAGCTAACCCGCAAAAGAATCCAGAGTAGAATGGCGGCACGCCACCCCAGTGGCGCCGTGCCACCAGGAAGGCGCCCCGCCACCTGAGTGGCGCCCCGCCATGCACCTTCTGCTTCGTTCCTTTGCTTCTGCTTTGAACCAGAACCAAATGGCGCCTCGCCATAAAACCTGGCGCCCCGCCATGCTCCAGCTTACACTTCAAAACATTTTCTACTCATCTCCACACCAATTCTACCTTTCAATCTCCCACTTGGAGATAAGTAGAAAAACAAATGGAGAGAAAACAACAGCTAACCACCATGAAAACAACAATAATGTACATAATACATATACACCAACTATCATCATCAAAACCAATCAAAGGCACATAACATCTCAAGCAATCAATGTTTGAGACCAATTGAGGCTCGGCATAACCTCAATTTCTCACTAGTCACCACCTTCGTGAGCATATCAGCCGGATTCTTCGCCCCGACTATTTTCTTCAAACACATCATTCCATCATCCACTAAGCTCCTAGTGTAATGATAACGTCGCTTGATATGTTTGGTCCGATAGTTAAATACATGATTCTTAGCCAATTGCAAGGCACTTTGGCTATCACTATACAACACAACATTGCATCTTGTTGAAAACCCATTCTTCAAATAGGAATCCTTTTTAAGCCATTCGATCTCCTTACCTGCCTCTACATTAGCAACTACTCAGCTTCAGTCGTAACATGGAGACCACACTTCTGAAGCTTTCTTATACCAACTAATAGTTGTCCCGCCAATAGTAAAACACATACCCCGAAGTGCTCTTGCTTGAATCATAGCTGTAGGACGTGGGCCGCGCCCTCAGCGTATAGCGGGCGCGCGGCTTAGTACTACATCGAGGTGCTTTGCGTGGCTTGGCCACGGATCCCACACGTTGAGTGCGTTGGGTAGTGTTGTCGAGTAAGGGGAGTCGCCACCGTGCCTAGAAGGTTATTCACGGACGCCCAAAACGTGGTGCCAAAACAAGGCCCCACGTCCAACAAGTAACAGCGTGGGTTCCGGGGACATGGTACGAATCAGATCTGTAACCCAATTCGCCCGCATGTAGCGGGCCTCTACTCCGGTCTCATTGTAATTCCATTAAACACGATTTATTGATGCACACAACTTACGTTTTTAGCCCCTTAGAAGCTGTTCTAACCCTAAAGTTTACTAAGTGAGTATGTTTCTATATGCACAAGAGACTACCTAAACCTAGAAATTGTGACCACTTTAGTTAATCAAGTTAAAACGGTGCTAAAAACCGTTTGCCATATTATCTGACTTTAAAGTGATTCACATAATTTCCGTTCTTGTTAGCAAATATATATACAAAATATGCAACAATGACAATTGAAGTATATGAACTTCAAAAATATATATCAAACTCACTTACCCTAAATCTGCAAACAAAACAAAGGTTAGTTTGTTAAAACGAAGCGAAACGAATCTTTCCGCCTCGAATCGCTATACCAAAGACAAAGAAAAAACAATTGTTAGTTCATGATAAAACACGAGCGCAATGAATCTTTCGCCTTGAATCGCTATACAAGAATAAGAAATTGTTAGTCTTGACAAGTGATGATGAATAATGAAAACGAAATTAAAAGAACAAAGAAACAAAACAATGAAAACATGGAAAACTCTATGAAAAACCTAACATATTCATGGACGATTCAAAGTCGGTTGTACCATGGTTTAAATTACATTAAAACTCATAACAATTATTAATCAAATTAAAAGAAAGTGCAGAGAGTATTGGTGGATAATCTCAGAATTCAACCTTGTTTATCGCTTGTCAAATCGAATCGAAAGAACGCAAAAGACTCGTATTTTATGTTGTATTTGTGAAAGGGTTTTGTGCATAAGAGAATGCTTGAAGTTGAAAGTTGGAAGTCGGAAGTCGTTATGGGGAAAATCGTTCAAAAACCCGTGTCCTCTCGAATGAGGAAAGGCACGTATTTATAGGCGCGGAGGAAGAATAGGGAGCTATATACGCTGAGGATGAGCGTATATACGCTCATTGGGGAGCGTATATACGCTCATACTCAGCGTATATACGCTTATCACAAGGAGCCAATGGTGATGGAAATTGTTTATACTCGAATAATACGCTGAGGCGTATATACGCTGAGGGCAGTATTACGCTCAAAAGCAGCGTATATACGCTGCTCCTCAGCGTTAATACGCTCCTTTTGCGTATATATTTTTTCCAAAAAAACTTGAAATATTTTGATTCGGAATAATTCTTTTGCCACGTCTCGATTTTCTAGATTACGGATTATTCTTAGACGCCCTCCTTTCGCAAGAAAGTACGTTTTCTAGAACATTCCGTGTATTTTCTAAATTATTCATGTATTTCTGCGTATTCTGCGTATTTAAACATTGCAAAATTCATAGAAAATCATAGAAAAAATAGAAAATAATTTAAAAATACTGGCGGATTCAGAAAAAAATGTGAGGACATGATGAAAACAAAAGCATGAGAATCGCCAGTCGTAACTTGTTGAAAAACCTTTGGATTATCGAGAAAACCGAAAGAAATACTTTTGCCTCGTATTTGACCTTTGCCCATGATTTCAAGTTGTGGACTTACTTCACATATTTCGAGCTTCATACGAGTTCAATTGCGTTTTTTCGAGTTCGAATTTAATTGCGACACGGGTAACTTCATCATTGATTACTCATTTGGGGAGAATTTTAGGTGTCTAACAGAAACCCCACTTTGACTGAAGTCTGAAGAGACGATAGTCTCGTAAGACGAAGTCAAAGTATCGATTCGGGACGCGAGACAACTCAAGAACGTTCTGCGACCGAGTTACCCTTTCCCCTTAGGTACCTCGCAAACAAGGTTAGATTTTACTTTAGCCCGTGTCCCATGCGTCTTGATTTTGCTTGCCATGAATTTTTGTTCGGAGCAAACTCCAAACCCGGAAAGTGCGCGGAATGCTTGAGCGGGAGAAGATTCCAAGATCCGAAGATTGTGCTGGCGAACTTCTTGTAGCGGGAGAAGATTCCAAGACCCGAAAGATGTGTTTGCTTGAGATTTTCTGTACCGGGAGAGAATCGTAGACCCGAAAGATGTACAACTTCACTGTGCGAGGATTTCTGTAGCGGGAAGGAAATCGTGACCCGACAGGTGTAATACTGGAATTTCTGGTGCGGGAGATTGTTCCAAAAACCCGAAGTGTGCCAAAGGAGCTTTGTTGTGTGAGAAAGCCCCCACTTTGACTGAGTCTTGAAAAGAGACAAAACTCGTAAGAGACAGTCAAAAGTATTTTGATTGACGGAGGAGTAATGCAGTTCCGTCGGAAGCACCTCGTTCCTTCGGAAGTTCCCCCTACGGCTGACCATTTGGCTTTTCGGGAGAAAAGTTGGGCGTTGTATAGCACAAATCGGATATAGCGATGAATGCCGTATAGGCATGTGAGTGATGGAATTCCTTCAGAAGCGCCTCGTTCCTTCAGGAACCTTCCCTACGGCTGACCTTGGCTTCGGAAAGAATGTGCGATGTAAGCAATTGATGCGGCATATAGCGATGAATGCCGCTATAGGCGACGTGGCAGGCAAATGCATGTGAGATGGCCCTAGCCTCGGTGAGGTTGCAATGTGGCATATGTGTAATGTGCAATGTGCAATGTGTTGTGCAAGATGCGTATGCATGATGATGTATGTAAACTCAATGTGCAATGATGCTTACGTTAATTGCAAGTCTATTCTTAGATCTAATGCATGAAATGACCAAGGAAATTAGACTAACGGTAAGATGCTTTTAATTGCGGTGGGGAGCCGTCTCAAGCCCCCATTTCGAGCAAAGACGATGCTTGTGATTGCAAGTGAAGCCCCCAACCTATGGGTTTGGTGTTTGGGATGGCTTATTTATGTGGTGTCATGGGTTGGTTAGTGGGTTGAGCCCCAGCTTTGATGAGCTTGCTTGGGGAAATCAGGTTGGTGGCCAATGGCTAATGAAATGAGTGAGGCTAGTGAATGTGTGAGTCATGGGCTTTGGCTTAAGCCCTTTTGGGCTGTAATTGTAAGGGATTGAGGTTATTGGGAGTTTATTTCTTGATTTCCCAAATCAGTAACTCGAGGCTGAATGCATGCATGAGGAGGAGAACATGGAGGAAAGGCTGCAAGCGATGTTTTGAGGAGATATTGCCTGGATGAAGTGCTGCAGAGAGTAGCCTAAGAACGAGTTTGAGGAGAGCCCTTTAAGGTGTATGAAAGAATAGGCAAAGGTTCAAGAAAAGACCAAGGTAAAATTGTGAATAAAGGGTAAGTGAATGGGGAAATTGATGTGGTTGCTAGATGATTGTAGGTTCAAACTCGAGCCTATGCGGTTCTACACTAGGAATTTGCGCTTCTGACTTTTAAGGGAATCAAAATTAATATGATGGACCTCAGAAATATTATTGAATCATGGGTCGAACCTCGAGAAGAGGCTCCTTACGTAATCCTTACGGAATCAGACCGTTCGTAGTTCTCGTGAATGATTTGAGCAATGCCTCGTTGAGAGGGCTTTTGTGGTGTATGTGTGGCTGTGTTTTGAGGGTTGACAAAGGCTTGATGATCAATGAAGTGACCCACGATGCGCAGTGTGCTTTTCAGACTTTTGCTTTTTGTTTGAATTGGGCTTTGAATTTGGATTGCATTGGATTGGATTGCATTTGTTTGAATGAACTGGCATGAACTTGGATTTTTTTGCTTTTTGCTTTTTGCCCATTTTATTTTTTCTCTCTTTTTTTTTTTTTGCAACATGTCTTTTCCTACGCACCGTTATGTCCAAAAGGTATTAGGTCGATTGTGGGTGATGAAAAGAATGATAGGCTGAATGATAGTGTTTACGGCTCAAGGGGTTACAAGGGATTTTGATATTGATGAAGGAATGGAGGGAAGAGGTTGTTTGTGGAGCTATGAAAAGAAGGCTCTCTTGGGCAATTGTCCATGAATTGTTGAGGTCATCATTTAATTTGATTCTTAATTAGAAAGGACAAACTGATTAGGAAGCTAAAGAAAATGAGAAAAAAAGAGAACTTTATTTAAAAAAAAAGAGAATTTATTCATTGGAGGCTGATTTGATCCTAAACCTAATGACATAGACTCGAAATGGGAAAAAGAAAAGATACTTAGTCTAGGGTAGGGCCTCCCGACTCGATCCTAAAGCTAAGACTCACTGAACTCATGTGAATTGAAGAAGATCATGTCTCTATGTCCACTCCAATGTCGTAGACCTTTGCGAATGTTGGTGAGGCCCGATACTTGAGATTTGGTTATCTTTGTTTCTGGCTGGAGGTAGAATGAAGGTCTTGACCATCTCTTCTTCAGTAGGAAGCGGAGACTAGCGGGTGCAGCACTCCTCTCCATCTAGTCAGATAGGTGAGTGAACCCCTTCTCTCCCTGGTTGAGTGATTCAAGCTCTCGGAAGCGATGTTTGGGTCTGAATGTTTACCCTTGTATCTTGCCATGAACGCACCTAAAGGGCGATGTCGTCCCAAGTAGCTATATTCTTTCTAGGAAAAGTGAAAAAGAACCCTTCTGACATTATCGGTTCCAAGGAAAGGGGAAAGACGTTGGAACAATGGCAGAGTCAATCCCTTTTAAGTGCCATGGTGGTCTTAAATTCCCTTTATCTGGGAATCGAGGGTCATCAGTTGCTTGAACTTGGGCACGTCTTCCGGCTAGAGAAAATCCTTTGGCAGTTGGTGCCAGGTTGCGGGCTCAAGAGGACGTTGGTCTTGTAGAAGTGGGGTCAGTGGCTTTTTTGATTGCCTTTTCAAACAGCCTTTGTTCAAGGAGGGCCCCGATTCAATCCTGTTGATCTTAGCCTCAAGCTGTTGAACTTGCTCGGTAAGCTTTGGAGCTTTCTTGTTGGAGAGGCCATTTTTGTGGTGTTAGCGGCTGATGGGTTGATGAAGGTTGGAGATGGCTAGGTTTGATTGGGCTGATCGGGCTCAAACTCTTTGGTCGAGCAAGGGCTTGGAGACGACTGCACCCGTTCAAAAGAAAATAAACCTTAGTGAATTCCCTGGTCATTATTGAATCATGAATGCCAGATTGCAAAATGCATGTCCTAATTCCATGGTCATTTCCTAGTATGAATGTATTGAATGCAAGGTTGCCCTTTCGTTTTTTGAATTTTTTTTAATCTTTTTTTTTTTTGAATTTTTTTGAATTTTTTTTTTTTTGAATTTTTTGCTTTTTTTTGTTTGTTTTTAGCCAGGCAAGGCATCAAACGACATTGGAAATGTATGCAAATTGTCCTATGTGGTTAGGGTCAATTGCTAGAGTCGAGCCTTGTTGGCTGAAGGTTAAAAGGGTCAAACTAATGTGAGTCTAAAGTCAACGAATTAAGGTCAAAGTCTGTGCCTACCCTAGTAGTCACGGGCCAACCTTAAGATCAGAGTCTATGCTCGATGGTCAAGGGCAGAGACCTAGGGTCAAAAGTCGTGTGTCGAACTACGGTCCACAGCCTAGGCCAAATCAAACTAAAGTCACTTGGGCTATGAATGAAAGCATTGATGTGAACTAAAAGATGACCATGGACTTATGAAAGTGCTGTGTTAAGTCTTAGAACTTGACAATGGCTAGACCCATACAATACACACATATACAAGACACATGACGGCAAGCCAACTATGGTCGAGTCTAGGCTTAAGTCAGAGGTGTGCCACGCCTAAGGGCAGAGTTGTCCAGTTTTCACCACTGCCAATTAGCGATGTATGGCCAAGATTTAACCCCTTATGCACACGCATCAGTAACACGTGCCACACACGGCATGGGGGGTAGACTTGCCTTAGCCATGCGATCAATTAACCACATGCAGCCAAGGTAGTATCCCCCTTATGGTACGTCTCCGAGCATAGAACATGCCATATTGAACCCAGGGCCTTAAGGCGCGACCTTATTCGAAAGGTCAATGCAAAATGCAAAATCAATAAACGTGATGATGAATTACGAGACTTTTTCAATCTGTCCACTTCACCTACGGTGATATCCCCAGTGAAGTCGCCAAATTGTAGACGTGGGCCGCGCCCTCAGCGTTTTATAGCGGGCGCGCGGCTTGGTACTACATTCGAGGTGCTTGTGCGTGGGCTGAGCCACGGATTCCCCGCACGGTGAGTGCGTTGGTAGGGTAGTGTTGTCGAACTGAGGGAAGTCGCCACCTGCCTAGGAAAGGTTATTACGGCACGCCCGAAACTTGGTGCCCACACAATGCCCCCGTCATCAAGTAACCAGTCGCTGGGTTCCGGGACATGCGTACGAAATCAGTATCTGTACCCAATTCGCCCGCATGTAGCGGCCTCTATTCGGTCTCATTGTATTCCATTAAACACGAGTTTAGTTGGATGCACACAATACGTCTTTTGCACCTTAGGAGCGTTCTAACCCTAGAATTACTATGAAGTGTGTTTACTATTATGCACAAAAGACTACCTAACCTAGAAATTGTGACCACTTGTATTAATCATGTTTAAAACGGTAGCCTAAAACAGGTTGTCCATAGATCTGAGTTTAAAGTGATTCACATAGTTCCGGTCTTGTTTTAGCAAAATAATATACAAAGTATACCAATAATGACAATAGCAAAGATGAAGTGCATAAATTCGAAGTATATGCAAACTCATCTTAACCCTAAATCTGCCAAAGAAAACAAAGTAGTTTGTAAACACAATGAAACGAATCCTCTTGCCTTGTAATTGCCTACAGATGAAAACAAAGAAAATGATTGTTAGTCCTTATAAAACGCAAGTGCAATGGATCTCTCGCTTCAATTGCTATACAAGAATAAAAGATAGTTAGTATGACATGAAATAATAATGAAATGAAAAAAAAAAAAACCAATGAAAACCTTGCAAACATTGTGAAAACTCTACATATTACATGAAACAAGTTAAAAGCGAGTTTCTACTTGTTTTATTATATTAAAAACTCATAACAATGGTTAGTCAATATTAAAAGAAAGGAAAGAGATTATTGGTGAGTAATCTCAGAATTCACCTTTGTTTCGCTTGTTGATTCGAAAGAGAATCCGATGCTTTGAATTAAAACGAAAGTATAATGTGCTTTGATGTTTTAGTGTTTAGAGAGAGAGAGAGTAGCGTAGAAGCATATGAAGTCGTTGGTGTCGGACTGAACAAGGCAAGAGCGTATTATAGGCACGAGGCAAAAACGGAGCATGAAAACCCTGCGTATATACGCTGCAAGTGAGCGTATATACGCTGCTTTCCTGCGTATATCGGCTCACTTGCAGCCGATATACGTGCTCCCCTTCAACATTTTTGGCAATTTCGTATGTATAGTATGAGCGTATATACGCTCCTGTTTGAGCGTATATACGCTCCTGTTGAGCGTAATATACGCTCATCAGTTGCGTATATACGCTCAATGTTTTGTGTATTTTTCCAAAAACCTCGAAATATTTTGATTTCCTCCGATTGTTATTCGTGATTCCTTGATTCGACGCACCTAGACACCCTTGCTCTCCAAGCAAGGAGTTCTAGAATGTTTCAGAAGGTTCCACGTATTTCCGGGAGTATCTCTAATTATTCATGTATTTTCGCATATTTCTGCGTATTTAACATTGCAAAATTCATAGAAAAATCATAGAAAAATCAGAAAAATAATTTAAAAATACTTGCGGATTCAGAAAAATGTGACGGAATGAGAACATCAAAAGCATGAGAATCGCCTTTGAAAACTTTGAAAAACCGAAAGAAATTAATTTTTGCTTTGCTTTGACCTTTGCTCAATATTCCGAGTACGACCTTGCGTATTTCCAACTTTTGTGAATTCAAAGCATCTTTTCTGATTCGAAACAAACGCGAGACGCGGTATGTTTTTCATCAGGGATTACTCATTTGGGAGAACACACTTTCAGGTGTCTACAATATGCATCCGCACAAACACATTACATTGCACATTGCACATTGCACATTACACCACCTCACACAAAGCTAGGGCCCATCTTACATGCAGTGCCTTCACACGCCTATATGGCATTCATCGCTAGTACGCGATGTTCATATGCAACCATTCTGTCCCGAAAAGCCGAGGTCACGTAGAAGATTCTGGGAACCGAGGCTTCGAAGGACTTCATTACACTCATAGCCTATACGGCATTCACGCTATAACGCGATGTTGGCCGACACGCAACTTTCCCAAAAGCAAGGTCAGGCCTAGGAGAAAGCAACCGAGGATACAGCGCTTCAAGGCACAAAACCGCTGGGCCATTGGCGCGCGGGTAACAGGAAAACTAACCATTGTTTTGCAGGACCGGCAAAAAGGGTGACTAGGGTCGCAGAACTCTTGAAGTGCTCTCCGTCCCATACTTGACTTTCGTCATTCGTACTCAGTCAAAGTGGGGGCTTCTTCACACAACAGCTCCTTACACACTTCGTTTTGGAATTTCTCCGCACCGAAATTTCATATATGCACACTTGCGGCGTCTACGATTTCTCCGCTACAGAAATCCACCACAAACATCTTTCGGGTCACGATTCTCCCGCTACAGAAATCCAGCACAAGCACTCTGCGGGTCTACGATTCTCCGGCTAAGAAATCCAGCACAAAACATTCTTTCGCGTCTACGATTCTCCCGCTACAAAATCCGCACAAGCACTTTCGGGTCTCTACGATTTCTCCCGCTACAGAAATCCGACACAGCCACTTCGGCACGATTCTACGAAACCGTCTATTCTCCCGCTACAGAAACCAGCACAACCATCTTTCGGGTTATGGTTTCTCCGCTAGAACAAGACACGTCTTATGGTCTCGCTCAATCCAGAAACCATCTTTCGGTCTTGGAATCTCTCCCGCCACTTTACAGAAGTCCGTCGCACATCTCCGGGTTGGAATTTCTCCCGCTACAGAAAGTTCCCAGCATCTCTCGGGTTTTTTGGAACTATTCTCCCGCTCAAGAAGTCGCGCAATCTTCCGGTTTTGGAGTTTTCTCCCGCAACAAAAAGGCATAACACCGCAATGGGCCGCTAGGCCAGGTAAAACTAACCTTTGTTTACAGAGCGTACCGTGGCGAACAAGGTAATCAGGGTCGAGAACGTGCTTGAGTTGCTCTCCTCCCGAAACAATACTGTGACTTTCGTCTTCGAGACTACTCGCTCTTCAGACTCAGTCAAGGGGGCTTCGTGTAACACCTAAAAATGTCTCCCCAAATGAGTATAATCAATGAGAGTCTATATCCCACAGTCGCAATTAATTCGACTACCGAAATACGAATGAACTCGTATAGAAGCCGAATATGAAGTCACACTCGAAATTATGAGTCAAAGGCAAATACGAGGCAAAACATTTTTCTTCGGTTTTCTCGATAAATCTCGAAGGTTTCAAAACAATTACATGGCGATTCTCTATGCTTGTTTTCTCATAAGCGTGTCACATTCTTCTGAATCCGCCAGTATTTAATTATGTTTCTGAGTTTTCTATGATTTCTATGAATTTTGCATGTTTAATAGCAGAATACGCAAAAATACATGATAATTGAGAAAATACGCGGATGTTCTAGAATCCCTTAGAAATATATTTCTTGCGAAAGAGGCGTCTAGAATAATCCGTAATCTTAGAAATCGAGACATATGCAAAGAATATTCGAATTAATATTTCAGATTTTTTTGAACGACTAATATACCAGAAGACCGCGATATACGCAGGGGCTGCGATATCGCCCTAGGACGATTATATACGTCAGGAGGCTGCGTATATACGCAGCCTTGAGCATTATTACGCAGCTACACCGTATATACGCTCAATTTTCTTCCTCCGCGCCTATAAATACCTGCTCTCCGACGTGTGAGGGGACTTCAAACTGCCAGTCTAAGCTTACTGCAGTCAATTCACATACGTCTGCAATCTCTCTGCTCATTTCACAAAATCTTCTTCACAAATACAACATAAACACGAGTCTCTTGGCTCTTTTTGATTAGTTTTGACAGGCGAAAACAAGGTTTAATTGAGATATCCCTATATTCTCTTCCTTCTTTTAACTTGATTAAACCATTTATATGATTCTAATGTAATTACACAATGTAGAACCGACTTTGATCGTTTCTCATGTAATATGCTAGATTATTATCAGCTTACTTCGTCGTATATATGTACGTTTCGGTATACCATATTTTACTACTGTCATTACTAGTCTTTCTTGTCTTAATAGCATTAAACAAAGGACATCGCTTTTAGTTTGTAACATTTGTTGTATTTGCAGAGACAAGGTGAGAAGAATACATATATCATATTATGATTACAACCATTGTTTTCATGTTTTGTTTGTACAATTCTGATCACACTTGTATATATTGCTTAAACAGACCGGAAATAGCGTACACATTAAAGTCATTATCATGACGACCGTTTCTAAGCACCTTGTATATTGACTACACAATTAAAGCGATGCCTTGTCCATGTAGAAGTCGTTTGTACATAATAGTAACTCACTTTAAGCATCTTTAGGGCATAGTGCGCTAATAATGTGGACGGAATTTAGTGGCACCAATAAATCGTGTTAATGGAATTACAATGAGACCCGAGTAGAGGCGCTACTGCGGGCGGATTGGGTTGCTATTCAATCCGTACCATGTCCCCGAACCCACGATGGTTACTTGGTTGGACTGGGGCCATTGTTTGGCACCAACGTTGTCGTGCGTCCGTGATAACCTTTTTCAAGGCTGGCGACTCCCCTTACTCGATCAACACTACCAGACGCACTACGGCGAGTCTCCGGGCTCAAAGCCCACGCAAAGCACCCGATGTAGTACCAAGCCGCGCCCCGCCTATAGCGCGAGGCCGCGGCCCACGTCCTGACACCCCTCCATTCTGAGAGGAAACCCTTAACTACACCTAGCTGTGGACCGAACATCACCACCATCATCTTTTTCGAAAGATCCATTTGCACATTAAGAGCCTTCTTGCCCTTGCAAATCAACTCCACCCAAGTGTCGTGTCTTTCTCGAATGAACCATTCTTCACTCATGCAATGCTCCACCTTTGTGGATCACTCAACTTTGTTGCTTCACAAACATTCGCTCACCCGAATCTCTGTCAACAACAGTAATAGCCGTGGAGGAATACTTATTTGGGCCCTTGACCCTTGAGAACCTTACTTGTGGAGTAACATGTGGTTGCATCCCGAACCATCATCATCTTCATCTTAAATCACCCATGCTCGAACCCACCGGAGTAATCCGTTGGTTGCAGGAGATAGTGCGCTGAGTTGAACATAAGTACTTCTTCTTGTGCTTGCCCACCAATTCTAGCATTAGGACTTTCTAGCTCAACGAACTCCTTTTCATGCTCCAATGAAGCTTCTCTGAAGATTTCCCACAAAGTTGCTTTATACAATGAACTCTCATCACAAGTGAGTTCACAATGCTAAGGACTTCCGACCCTTTGGATCCCACACATAAACCGTATTCGCATCACCATACCCAATAAGTAGCATTTGATGGCCTGTTGGATCAAGCTTGTCTCTCTTCTCGGATGCAAATAGGCTACACATCCGAAAGTCTTCAAATGCGAGTAAGAAACCTCCTTTCCACTCCATTTTTCGTTTCCGGAATCAAGAAATCCAACTGCATAGGGACTACGGTTTACAAATAAACCGCAGGCATTAACTGCATCGCCAAAAGCATTTAGGTGACCCGCATACAACCTCATACACCTTGCTCTCTCAAGTAACGTCCTTATTCATCCTTTCAGCGGACCCATTTGTCGAGGCTTGCCATGAACCGTCCTCTCCAAAACAATGCCATGTTCTTTACAAATATCAATGTAAGCTGCAACTCATACTCACCTCCATTATCGGTTGATCGCCTGATCTTCATCCCGAAGCATTCTCAACCTCCGCCTTCCAAGTCTTGAACCTGTCAAACACATCCGACTTGTGCTTCATGAAGTAAATCCATACTTTCCTGGTTGAGTCATCAATGAAAGTGACAAAGTAGTGAAACCGCCAAGGATTGTAGGATATGGACCCCACACATCATGTGGCACTAACTCTAGCTTCTCCTTCTTCAAGGACCGTTGGGTTTTCGTGAAAGAAACTTTCTTCTGTTTGCCGAAGACACAATCTCACAAAATCCATGTCGACTGATTTCAACCCGACAACTTACCTTTGAAGCTAGCAATTTCATCCCTTTCTCACTATGTGACAAGCGAGCATGCCATAGCTTGGAATCACAATCTGCAGTAGTAGCCACCATGTTCGACACCCTAAGGTAGTGTACAAGGTTCCAGTTTTAGCGCCCTTAGCAACCACCATGGCTCCTTTGGACACCTTCCAACTTCCCTCACAAACATGACTTTATAACTGCTTGAGTCTAATTGACCCACCGAAATCAGTTTTTCCTTAGCCCGGAACTTATCTCACGTCTCTAGCTTCCATGAACTCCCACTTGAAGTCTTGATCGTCACATTCCCTTCCCCTCAATGTCTAACGCCATTGCCATCTGCAAGATAAACCCTTCCAAAGCTCCCAACTTTTGAAGTTTTGAAATCTCTATTATATAAGGGAAGGGGGGAGGAAGATGGTGTCCCCCCTCTTAAAAGAACTTTATACCTTAATGAAATTTAAAAATTATGAATTGACCTTAATAATTATGTATTAAATATGAAAATTGCATTAATTATGTGAGTTAATTAGTCAAAAATATTAAACAATGAACATTATTTCAATTGTACTTAAACATTAATGGTTGTATTTTGAATTTCAACTTTGAAGACATAATTATTTACAAAAATAATTACATTCAGATAAATGTATTGCTACTTAGCGATAAATCTTTTATTATGATACATCTCATATAATCATTTTTATGAAATACGGGGATTTTTTTCATAAATACAAGCACGCATCGCGTGCACATAAAAACTGTACTCCTTGTACGGAGAAGAATGAAACGAAGACCCAAATCAGTATCCAATTTTCCATAGACTGTCCACGCTAAGAACCAAGACATCATCACCCGAATCACCACTCGAGCTACACTAACCAATGAAGTCCCGCTTCCTTGTTATGTTGGCCCGAGCCTCCTTCTTCTTGGATTAGGACATTCCCTCTTGGTATGCCCTTTAACCACAATTCCAACACCACATCCAAATTTGACCTCGATTTACTCCTCCCCTTACTCTCGATCGACCCCTTGAGCTACCTTTGCTTGTCTCCCTCGTTCCCCCTCAGCAGAATAGCACCACTAGAACGACTCACCCGGACTCTCTCCTTCTCAAGCTTTCACTTAGGATCAAGTCTCTCACGTCTTCAATTTCAACTTTCTTCCCGAATAGTTGCTATAGCGGAAACCACCATATCCCATGACCTAGGCAACGAAGAAAGCAAAATCAAGGCTTTCACCTCATCCTCAAACTTTATGTCGACCGATGATAGTGGGACAGAACGAACTAATCTCATTGATGTGTTCGGCGGCCGAACCACCATCATTCATTCGGACCTCAAACAAACGACGCATCAAGAACACCTTATTGATAGCGCAAGGCTTTTCATACATGTTCGATAAGGTGCTAAGCACCTCCTCCGTCGTAGTTATATCCTTAACTCCATAAGTAACACTCTTGCTCAAAGTTAACCTAATCACACCAAGTGGTTGTCTATCTAGCACTCTCCAATCCTCCTTTTTCATACTATCCGGCCTCTTGCCATCGAGAGGTAGATGAAGACCCTTTTGATACAAATAGTCCTCTATTTGCATCTTCCAAAAGCTAAAGTCTTTCCCATCAAACTTCTCAATTTTCATTTTGTTCTCTTCCATCTTAATTTTAGGGTTTACAATCAAGGTTTCCAAATTACAATCAATAATTCAACCTCAAACACCTAAAACAAGAAACCTGAGTTTTCCTTACATCAAACTACAATTGAACTCAAACCCTAAGCCACAAACCACCAAAGATTAACCTCGGCTCTGATACCAATTGTTATGGTAAAAGACAAGTCCAAACCAAGTTCAAGCAAGCAAGAACAAACACAAGTACAAATACAATCCAATACTTAAGCAAGAACAATTAAACAACAAGAACAACCAAGTAAACAAGAAGAAATTAGAGAGAATTTAGTGAGATAGAGTTACCGTGGGAAACCCGAGAACCGAAAGAAAAACCCACCCTTTGTAGCACTTTGATTAATGATGAATGAACTCCAACTACACAAGCTTCAATTGTATGAAATTGCAACGCTAAACTCAAATCTATGCTTAAACTAGGTTTTGAGAGTTTGAGAGTATTTTAGAGAGTTCTAATATGTTTTGATACAAATGTGTTGAGAAAGAAAATCAAAAGAAGTCTATTTATAAGCTGCACCGCTTACACCGCCAAAACAGAGCTAACCCGCAAAAGAATCTAGAGCAGAATGGCGGCACGCCACCCCAGTGGCGCCGCGCCACCAGGATGGCGCCCCGCCATGCACCTTCTGCTTCGTTCCTTTGCTTCTGCTTTGAACCAGAACCAAATGGCGCCTCGCCATAAAACCTGGCGCCCCGCCATGCTCTAGCTTACACTTCAAAACCTTTTCTACTCATCTCCACACCAATTCTACCTTTCACCTTATGCCATAACCAGCCTCGCTGCTCGTCAATCTACAATAAAGCATCGCATCTTGATAATACAGGTTGGTCTGCATGGTTTGCAGCGCAATATAAGCAAAGAAAAACCACACAAAACAGAGCAAAAATCAAATTGCAATTCACACCAACGCACACCAACGCCAAACAGTAAATACAAGACAAAGAAATTGACATGGAAGGAGCTGAATTGGATGCCTTTGGAGGAAATAAAGGAGAGCAACAATGGCACAAGGATGAAAACTGAGTGGAAAGTTAGGTGGAGGATGTTAGGATGATGAAGTCGTGTAATGGAAGCATGAAGTACACATGGCATAACTTGAAACTAATGGCATATTGTAAAAAGAGTTGCAATAAGGGGCATTTTTCGTAATTGAAATTTGGGCAAAACTAAAACACACACTTTTAAGAGTTATGGGATTATGGGATTATGGGATATGGGATATGTGTGTGTGTGTGCGCACACGCTTGTGTTTGTTTGTATGTACTCCCTCCAATTCAGATTGTTTGTGTGCATTTTATTTTTTTCACTATTAACATATGTGTCGAGAATCTCCTATATATGTATAAATATATAATACTCCCTCCATTACGTTTTATTGTCAACTCTAAGTATTATTTGAGAGAGGTAAATCATTCAAGTGTTGCCCATAAAACGTAACAGAGGGAGTAAAAAGTATAGTCATGTAAGATCTTATTTCATTCGTCTTATTAAGTATAGTTTTAATAATATTCAATTATTATAAACTTTTAAAATAAATTTATAGGAATTAAGAATAAAAGTGTGCATTGAAAAATGTATGAACATTAAATAATACACAAAATATTGTGGGAAGGAGGTAGTATTTTTGTTAAAAAAATATCTTAAATTCACAACTTATTTTATTTCCTCAATTCATTTATTGCAAGTTTCAAAACAAACTAATGTCCCAACCATTTATTGTCTTCTATAAAAATTTAATGCAAATAGAATCTCGAAGAAATTTATATGACAACAACTTCCCTGTTTCAAATTTCTCTCTCACACCAAAAAGTRCTTATTTAAACCTAACTTGATTTTTTTTAAGTAAAAGGAAGGAATTGCAAGAATTAAAGAATCAACACTTAAGAAGGGAGAAAAAGAATAATTAAATTAGTGAGCGAAGACAGGTATTGTAATTTCTTTTTTAAACTTATGCGAGTAGTTTGATATTTGATTTCATTTCATAAAACTGAATGTTTGTAATTGTGGAAACATTAAAATTCTCATTTCTCGGGGAAGGGTAAGGGTTGGGAGGGATTAGTTTTATCAATTAAARCCATAACATAATTTCATTTTAAAGTTTGGTTGGGAATTAAGCATCTTATTACAATTCTTACAATTTTTTTTACATTTTTTGAAAACAAATAATGGATTTTATTGATATTTTTCTACTATAGTTAGTATATCAGTGTATGGGATTTTTCTGTCCAAAAAAGAAAGTACAGTTTTTTTAAACGATTATACAATATTTTTTTATGAATTAGTCCTCATAACTTCTTTCAATTAAAAGTATAAACCAGAGTTTTATATCTTTGTAAAAAGAAAAGTAAAGGTTAATAGGGTAATCATCAAATGTGTGATTTATCAGTATTATATAAGGGAAAGGAGGTGGTGGTGGTGATGTCCCTAAAATTACCCTCTTATCCTTAACAACACAATTTAAAATTAAGGGAAAAAATTAACCTACCATAGTTAATCACTTTAATATTCAAAAGTATCACATTAATATGATTTTATTAATTAATACATGTTTCATATTTAAAATTTATTTTGATTTTCCATAATTATAAAATTTTCTAACTATTTGAAATGGTTTAAAAAAAGAATAAAACATTGTTATTAACATTTAGGGCCCATTCGACATTGTTATGGTTTTCTGTTTTTTGGTTTATTGTTTTTTAAAAGTAATGTGAAATATAGCATATAAAAGATAAAAAAATTACGTACTTAACTTATTGGAAACATGATAATTTTTAAAAGTGACTACAAAAAAGTCTAAACCATATTTTCTGGTTTCTTTTTTTGGTTTTTATTTTCAAACACAAAAAAAAGATACCGAACGACCCCTTAATTAATACACCATAAATCGCTATCAATAAGTCAATAAGTAAACTAGAAGTCTAATTTTGTACTTATCGAACATCATATAAACATCAAACAAATTTCATTACGCTACGTATCAAGCACAATAAAATGTTAGCATTGTATTACTGTATGCATTATTATATTTTTATCTCGATTATAAAATAATCTCTTAAATTATCGCATTACTTTTTTATTAAAAGTATAAGATAAATGAAAATTTTACTGCACGCATCACGTGCATAGAAAATTAAACAAGAGTAATAGGTAGAAAACAGTATCATAATTGATGATTCGTTAATTTTGGGGTTGTTTTAAATGTTTCCACACTGTTGGTCATAGAGGAAAACAAACTTTGTGTGGGGGCCATTGATAGTTCTTTTACAAGAAAACATTATATCCAAAGGGGTTTTTAGGATTTGTTCCAAGGAGCTAAAAACACCTTATGTCATTATTAAAAGGTTCATTATTACTTGCAATTATTCAAACTAGTCTTTTAAGTGTGCGAGGCGTGTTGTGGTATAGAATAATATAGTTCTTTGCAAGCAATGAGTACATAAATTTTACAAAAAAAAAATTGTACTATGTATATGAAATTTTCATTATTATTGCTCTCAATTTATGAAGTATTATTTTTTTAATTGATTTGCAAACAAAAAAAATGAACCTATAGTTTGACTTATTTTTTTTCAAAGTTATCATTAAATATAATTATTTTATATATTTATGCATAAGTTGGTAACGAGACAAATAAGTGGATTTATAAGAATTCAAAAAAAACAATCATCTATTTATAGAATTAAATAAAGATGATTATAATTGTTCAAAATTGAAAAAAATATACAATATTTATTGATTATTAATTTAGGAATAAACTGTGTTATTCATTGGATGTATTATTTGAATGGGTTATTTTTTGCTATATAATTGATTACACCCTTTTTATATTTGATTCAAAATTAAATTAACTTTTCTTTAATTATGACAACTGAATTTCTTTTGTGCATTTTATTTTTCAAAACAGATTCATAAAAGAACAAATATTATTAGATGTGACAAAAACATAAGGTTTAAAATATTGAATAAATATGTTTTGTGACTTTTACATTTTTAATTTAATTTTATTTTCACCTTTCACAAGTTATTTATTACAGGATAAAAAAAATCAATATTTTTCGAAAAGATTTTTTGGTAAATAATTATTAAAAGAGTTTATTCAACAAAGTAATTTGCATGTGGAGAAATAATTTATTTTCTTATTGTATTTTATTAAATTCTGAGTGATAAAATAATTTCTATTCTTTGAAATTTAATTAATTAGAAAAGAAATTAATAAGTGATTTTTTAATTACCATAGTTTTGTTCCTTAATACGGAGTAATAAAAAATTTGTTATCACATGATATTGAAGCGTTTTAATGTACTTTCATTTTCACATTAATGCACCAACTTGTTATTCTTAAACAATAATGAATTATTGCGGTAAAAAAAACACAATAATGAAGTATGAGTAAGGTAAAAATAGTAATATTCCCTTACATAATAGGCATTTATTTTTTATTTTTTTATTTAGGGCTTTTATAGATTATACCCCTAAGATAGTTGAATTTTAATTTTAAGGTGTACCTGTGCCATTTAAGTGGTGCTACTCAAGTGCTTAACAGTATTACTCCCTCTGTTCCATAAAAAAGTTACCATATACTATTTGGTTCTAAAACATGAAAACTAATATGATAAGAGAAGAGAAGTGGAGTTGAGAAATAGATTTAGATTGAAGAGAGAAACAAATAAGATTGCATTGTTTAATACACATGAGTGTGTAGCAAGCTAGGTTGCACAAAAATGGATACGATACGGACACAGACACGACATGGGTACTAGTAATATAATAAGTATATCAAACTGAAGATGATTTTACAAGTTTGCATTTAATATAGGTAAAGCAACACTTTTACAATACCACTCTCATAAAAAAAATTGAAATAAGTTAAAATGTACGCGATAAAAATGTTTAAATTTAAGTGAAGCACAATCAAATAAATCAAACAAACCAAACAATTAAGTGAAGTGAAGTGAAGTGGCTGTCGATGAATCGACATGGAGCAGCTTAAAAGAGCGAGGAGAGAAAAGAGGAGTTCCAGGAGCGACGTAAATTAGGAGAGAGAAGAGGAGTTTTATTGGTTTATGTCAATTTAGTGGGTTTAAGGGGGTGAAACTATATAATGGTTGTTAGCATTTTATTTTCAAATAGGAGAAAACAAGTCTTATTCTGAAAAATGTGTCTAACACGTTTCCTATCCGTTTTAGTTACAAAGGATTTAGTTGCTATTCATATGCTTCCCAATACATGTTTTCTATCATTTTTATCTTTAGTTACACATGTTTAAAAATTGTAGCAGTTAAATGTTAACAATCTACTCATTAACACTAATCAAACAAGACCTCTTATGACTATATTTATTTTTATACATCAAAAGTTATTTACAAGATTCTCTCCACTTTTGTATAGTTTAAAAATCACAATTGGCATGATCTTCAAGGAACGGAGGGAGTATTAATAATCTTGGGATTAATATGTAGCTATTTAACTACAATATGTAATATTGAGACTAATATATAACCATTATTAATAATATAACTTTGGATTAATATTTAACTAATTAACTTAGGATCAATATGTAACTGTGGATTAATATTAATCTTGGATTAATATTTAACTATTTAACTCAGGATTAATCTTATTCGATCTTGGGATTAATATTTAATCATCATCATCACCTCCTCCTCCTTCTCCTCCTCCTTCTCCTTCTCCTCCTTTTCCTTCTTCTCCTCCTCCTCCTCCTTCTTCTCCTCCTCCTTCTTCTCCTTCTCCTTCTTTTTCTCCTCCTTCTCCTTCTTCTTCTTCTTCTTCTTCTTCTTCTTCTTCTTCTTCTTCTTCTTCTTCTTCTTCTTCTTCTTCTTCTTCTTCTTCTTCTTCTTCTTCTTCT
>SNQN01004745.1:27332-44898 GCA_008642245.1 Bassia scoparia | reverse complement strand
CTAACTTTTTTCACCAAAAGAAAAGACTACAAGCTAGACTTCGAGGTATCCAACTAGCATTGGAATCTAGCCCCTTCAACTCTTACCTTTGGGACCTTGAATCCAGCCTTAGCCAGGAATTGGATAGTATTCTAGATAAAGAGGATTTATATTGGAGGGTTAGGTCTAGGGAGAACTGGCTGTCAGGGGGGGATAGGAACTCAGGTTTCTTCCATCAATCTGTCAAGATCAAAAGAAAAAGGAATAGAATTGTGTCCCTGTTAAATGATGTGGGGGAGGAAATTACTAATCCTCAGGGACTAAGGGACCATATACAGAATTTCTTCTCTACCTTGCTTTCCACAGATAGAGTCAGTGTTCCTAATTTTAATCCACGGTTTGGGAATATAGGCTTAGGCTTTAAACCCAACCTTTCTGAGGTTAGAAGAGCAGTGTTTAGAATGGGAGCTCTTAAGGCTCCTGGGGTAGATGGGTTTCATCCCCTGTTCTTTCAAAAACATTGGAGTGAAGTGGGTCAAGATGTCACAGATTATGTAGCTAACATCTTTGAGTCAGGGGTTGTCCCTAATGAGCTGAATCTTACTTACATTAGTCTGATCTCAAAAGTGGATAGCCCTGAGACCATTAGGCAGTTTAGGCCAATCAGTCTGTGCAACACTTCTTATAAAATCCTTTCTAAGATTCTGGTCCAAAGAATTAGGCCTTTTCTAGATAGCATGATCTCCCCCAATCAAAGTAGCTTTCTTCCAGGTAGAGGTACTGACCTTAACTATTTAGTGGCTACTGAAATACTTCACTCCATGAGGAATAGAAAYGGGAMGAAGGGTTGGATGYKTCTAAGTATTGARTTAGAGAAGGCTTATGATAGGTTAGAGTGGAACTTTATTTTTGAGACTTTGGTTAGGAAGGGATTTGATGCACACACTTGTACCCTCATTATGAGCTGTGTTACTTCTGTCTCCTCCTCTGTCCTAGTTAATGGAGTTTCAACTCCCTTCTTTAAGCCTTCAAGAGGTCTGAGACAGGGAGATCCCTTATCCCCCTACTTATTTATTTTGTGCATGGACCATCTCTCTGACTTAGTTAACCAGGCTTGTACTTCTGGACACTGGACTCCCTTTACACTCACCAGGAATAGATATTCCTTCTCCCACCTTCTATTTGCTGATGACATTTTGTTGTTTGGTGAGGCTACTCTTGACACTTGTTGTGCCATCCTCCAGACCTTGGAGTCCTTTAGCTCTGCTTCTGGACTTACTGCCAACCTTATGAAGAGCAAGGTGTATTTTTCTAAAAACACTAACCACAATTTAGCCACTGAGATCTCTGACTCCCTAGGGATGCCCATCCATAAGGACCTGGGACTTTACCTTGGCTTTCCCCTGACTGATAAGAGGCCATCCAGAAACCAAGTCCTTTATTTACTCCAAAGAGTCCAAAGTAAGTTGTCTACTTGGAAAACCAAATTCCTGAYTAAGGCTGGGAGAACCACACTTATTAATTTTGTACTTCACTCCATTCCTATGTATACAATGCAATGTGTCAAGCTACCTGTTAGCGTCATCCTAGACATAGAGAGGACCATTAGAAGATTCTTCTGGGGTAATAGCTCAACTTCTAAAGGTGTACCTATGGTTTCTTGGGATAAGATAACTAGACCCAAGAATATGGGAGGARTGGGGATTAAAGATCTAAACATCCTAAATGACATAGACAAAGATAGCTTGGAGATTGCACTCTTCCGATTCTATTGCTTCCACTATTGTCCATGCTAAGTATATAGCTAATAAACATGATCCTACCCCCTTTCATAGGGGATCACATATTTGGCAGAATCTAGGAAGAGCCTGGTCAACCTTTGAAGACTCCTCTGGTTGGGTAGTGGGAAATGGCTGTCACATTAGCTTTTGGAATGATGTTTGGACTCCCTTTGGCAAGCTTAGAAGTCATGTGTTTGGACCTTTCTCCCTAGAAGAGACCTCTAGAACTGTAAGCACTGTTCTACTTAATGGTAAGTGGCATCTAGAATCCTTATTCATTTGTCTCCCTCATCACATCACTTTATGGATTGAAAACTCCATGCCTAGTTTAGGGGTGGATAGATTGGTCTGTTGGCTAGCTAAAGGCAACACCTTTGATTTTAAAACTCTGTATCACTCTTGTTGGGTAAGAAAACACCACAATGCCTCTCAGAGTATTGATTGGGCACTACCCTGGTCTCCTACTTGTCCACCTAAAATTCAGACCTTTCTGTGGCAGTGCTTCTGGAATGCTCTGCCAACTAGAAGTGCATTAGTTCTTAGGGGGATTACTTCCAATGGTTTCTGCCCTTTCTGTCCTTCTGAGGCTGATACAATCCTCCATTTGCTTCGAGACTGCCCAGAGCTAAACAAATCTGGGACTTAGCCCTGCCACCTAATAGGGATGGAGCCCTAGATTTAGACTTAGCCTCCTAAAGAGAGGATATTTGAAAAATTTTTTATCCCCAAAAAATAAATTTATTTACAGAACCCATTCAGAATTTAAAATTCTGGATAAATCTTGGCGCATCACCATAGATCAGAGTATGGGTTTAAACCAAGAATTCTGTCAATAGTAATGTCATAAGTGAAGAGTCTAAAGTTAGTCGGCTAGAAAGTGTGGCACAGCAGACTAATAAAGCTATCACTCATAGTTTTATTATATCATTGAAATCCATCATTGAAGACGTGTTTTTCTATAGAATCAATAATCTTAATAGCCAATACTGATGCATTGACTTCGGAAGCCAGAACAGATGGTGTGATAAAATGTCTCATAAACGAATTGTAATTATTAAGTGATAGTCTAGGAGGATTGAATTTAGTATTGATTAGAGCAATGAAGTAAACTTAACTGTGAGTATGATGATTATCGTAATTGGTATATGAGGACGTGTCTATTGGAAGCAAACATAAAGATTAGAGTTCCTTGAGGTGGCAAGTTAATGAAGGCTAATGTAACAAATGATGTTTGACAGATATACTATTCTGAATTTGCACGAACGAAAATGGTTTGCTGTAATATATCGAAATATTCTTTTTATTGTAATTGCACAATTGTGGTCTGAAGGGCTTTTGAAATGTATCTGTATTTTGATTGATTGTGTGAGTTCTTTTGGTCATACCATTCTGATAGTAATTTATGGGAGTTGACTACAGGTAATAATGTGCTATTCCTCCCGGGAAGTCGAGAGGTTCTTCTCATTTGTAATTAGGACTTGACTTCACTTTGGATGTGGTACTGTTACTAGTGAGGAGAAGGTAATCTAATCTTTATTTTCTTCAAAGTCCTTTCTAAAATTACTCAGTTTGTTGAGGGAAACTATGATATAGTGCCTTTATTGTTTTCTCACTAATAGAGAAAGTGCAAGATTTGGTTACAAGGAGTAAATGAAAGTTTGGTGTATTTTTGAGGTGGCTAGCTATGAAAAGTAAATTGAAAAGGCATTGTTGATTTTTTATCTTTTTATGTTTGTATTGATGAATCATTTTGCCTGAAGCTAATGACGAGGAAAGTTGAAGGTTTTGGAGGGGGTATGAAGGGTGTAGAGTATGTTCGCTTCCTTTTCTCTCATGGGGAAAATTTTGTTCATCTCCATCGTATTATCATTTTATTCGTTCTTTTTCTAGATATAGGAGAGAATTTCAATTATATTGTTGTTTTCCTTTTTCTTCTTATTGAAGTAATGCTTATCACTTATAGCTTATGAATGACGTCTAATCTGCACAATGATAAGAATTTGGGAGAGCTTGGGAGAATGATGCAGAGTACCTTCGATTGCAGGAAGCATAGTCAATTTTGTTTATTCCCAATCCACTGATGATAGCAAGTAGTCAGTGTATATGTATTTAAGTTTATTTATTGGACTCATTAAATTGGTGAACAGTTTTGAGATTATATTTTTGGTCAAAATATTAATGAATATTTTTCTTGTAGAATTTTTTCGTTAGCAAAGTTCAAAGTTAGGCAATGAGAAATCGATGAATGTTGAATTGGGGTGCAGATTTTTCTCCTGTTTGATCTTTGATGGTATTTCTACTAGTTTTTTTTTTGTAATAGAAGTTTAGTTTTTGATTTTAGTTGGTTTTATTTTTTGAAAAAAATTGTCTTGTAGCATTGAATTTATCCAGAATTCGATCTATGTATGAATTTTGGTAATATTATGAAATTGTTAATTGCAGTGAATCGTTTCGATATATATACAGGATTCTTAAATGGTAAATTAGGTGTGTTTGTGTGTCATATATATATATTATATTTTATTTATATTTATTTAGTTATATTATATATTATTATATTATATATTCCACCAAAATGTAATTTTTTTATAAAATTAAATTATCATTTAAAGCGCTTCAGAAAAAGTAGTAATTTTATTTTTTTTTTAAAATTCGAAACATACAATTAAAAGCGATTCAAGAAGAAAATGCTTTTAAATAGTGGACATACCCGAACAAAAATTTGGCGCATGATATAACTTTTAAGCGCTTAGTGAAAGTGGCTTTTATATCTTATAAAAGCGGTATACTAAATGAAAGGTTATAGGAAGCGCTTCACATTTTTCCAAGCGCCCCCATATAAAGACGCCTATAGAAAGATTTAATTACATTTAACGCTTTAAAAAGCTCTTTTTGGCGTAGTGAAATATCTGATTACACTCATATAAGTGGCCCCCGGTTTTTAAGGCGAAGGATACTTTAACAATAACTACTGATTGTAATAAAGGCGGTGTGGTGCTGATCTTCTTCGCATTGGGATTAGTGATACCGGATTAGGGTCCATGTAATTAAAGAGGTGAATGCCCTGCAGTAGAATCAACACGTTATATCAATCTTTGAAGAGGATAATCATCCTTCGGATAGGCTTTTAGTTGAGATAGTAAATAACAACATTGCATGTCATTCGGTTTTTGACCAAGACACGTGACACAACAATCGGATATACTGGTATGGATAAGCAGGCTTCATTAACTTCTGATTCGGTAGCTGTTGCAAACATCTTTTTCGGAACTTCTCGATAGATGTAATTTTTGTTTAAGGGCTAAGCTTTGATTGTAAGACTTGTGCTGGATTATAGGGGAAATTCAAAGCATTTATTCAGCGTAAAGGCGAAAACTCTCGATATTGCTAATTGAGACATTGATTTTTCTTCTTCAATTTGTCAAATTAGCCCCTACTCTGACGTGTGGAGAAGGGTCATATTCATCGACTTCCTGTGGGAGTAGGGTCTTGGACGCCATACTCTTTGGATTATCATCCAAGTCACATCCATTGGCGTGTTATTGGTTGACTCTCTTTTCTGCTATAGACGGGTGGCTTTCTCATTGTGCCCTCGAAGACTTTTACATAACACTACTCTAGCTGATGCCTGATGAAGAACATCAACTTTCCTTATCGTCTCAAATTGAACAAGAGTTGGAAGTCCCGGAAATCGTGCCCCCTTGACTTGATTGGCATGGTGCCATGTGATGTTATAGGCAGGTCAAATCTAGGACATAAACTTGACCTCAACTTTTTTTTCATGTCCTTTCACCTAAGACTGGTAGGGGAATTGTGCCTCTAGGAAAGACACTCTGACCGCGAACCCACCAGAGGTGGCAAGGGTCAGCTTTTTCATTCACATGAAAGTTGCCTTCAACATCATAGGTAATAATATCAGACGAAATCTGCTGATCAATACACCTTGTACTTAGCGTTGGCGACCTTAATCTTATAATGTTGTCATGTGGTAGAACTTAGAGGATTAGAGATTCGTTATGAAAACCATGGTAGGGCCATGGTGGAGGGCGTCTAGACATCAGACTGATAGCTTGAGTCATAAGTGCTGCTTTCTTCTATTGTTGGACAGCTGAGGCAATCTCACTATTACACCCTAACCCCGGGGGTAACCGAAAAAAGGGGGGGATCTTCGAGTTTTGTTGGCCGACGGATTGGTGCCCTTTTCGGCGGGCTTTGTCCGGGTGTGGTTTGTCAGACAGCTGGCCGTTGCTTCTTGTTTGTTCTTTCTGTTAAAACTTTGTCAATTTTCTTCATTGCTAAAGTTTATAAGGGCTCTTTTACTGTTACATTCGCGTAGTATCCCACTATCTCGGTGATATCACTATAAGTTCTTGTTTTTTTTATTCATCGGTTGACTGGGCGGGGCTTTAGGGTGGAGAATTGCTCTCTTAATGTTCAGGTAATCTCGCTTTCGTTGAGTTGTAAACCTCGGGTCAAATGCATCATCTTGTTCTTTTCTCTTCTTGTCGGATCGATAATTATTTCTTCGATCGCATTTCTCTGATCGCACCTGCTTTCCGTTTCCATTATCGGACTCCTTTTTTGCTGGGGGAGGATACAATTATTTGCTCTGAGGCTTCGATATAAGTTGTGCCATCTCATGGAATGTAATATTGCGCAATTGAATCACATCTTGTCTTGAAACGCCCGGGTCGAATCCGGTCATAATGAGCAAACGCGACGGGGTCTTCTAGGTGGAAATTTTCAAAGATTCCGTGTTGAATAGTTTATATAAATTTTCAACTCTCGCAGGGCTTATGCTTGCGTAGAGGCAACAGTGGTGACTTCATGGCGTTTTCCTGCTATGACTGCTGGCGAAACAAAAGCTTCCAGAACACTGAAATCTGGTGATAGCGGAAGGGAGTTCACTACCACGTGAGTGCATTCCTTCAGAGTAAGTGGGAAAAACTTAGCAGCAAGAGTACACTCTGTCTGGACGCCCACTGTGCTTATAAGGCGGTATTTTTTTATGATCATTCGGATTGTGGTCTCATCAAAGGATCATAGTTGGTTAATTTAACTTTTTACTGTCACGTATCCAAAGAATTTTCCCTACTGGAGGGGAGGGAAGTAGTTCCTAGGAAAACCTCGCTATGTTTTCATGTCATTCTCTGAGCCTAGTCTCTCTGAAAGTACGATGTTCCTGATCGCGACAGTAAGTCGACTGGTTGCGAGCCGACGTGTTGAGTGTCGTCGAGTTAGGTCTCGTGTTGGTGAACGCGGATTGATGACCGCGAATGGAGAATGTGATCTCAAGGCGAACGGATTGATAGTCTCGCCCGCTTCACGTCTGCGATTGTTTATGATCTCCTGGCGATCACGAATGTTTGCGTGGCGCTTGATCCTGGAACGCGAGATGTCTAGACTTTGCTCGGGGAAGCGGTTGGGGATCGTGACTGCGATTGCACGGATATTCGCCCTTGGGCTAGCGGGGGGATTGTGAGATGTCGTGCGGATCATTGGATCGGTGGCAAAGTTGTAAGGACATGGTGGCTTACAATTGTCTCTATGAGCTGCTTGTCCAGAAGCCGGCTGCGGGCTCTAACTGGATGGTGGGAACTTCTGCATGGAGGGCTGTGGTATGGTAGACTTCTGATCCTGCACGGGGAACTCCAGAATTGCAACGTCCAACAGCCAATGGGGCTCTAATTAATCAAGACTGAATGGGATGATCAATTTTGCTAAACAGTCAGTCAGATCTCTTCTGGTAATCCTTCTTGAACTGGTAACAATTCTTGAGGTGAGATTGAACATCTCATGATTTCTACATTCTCCGATGTTTTTTGTGAGATTTTCCTTGGCGTTCCCGAAATTCTGGTGATTCTTGGATCTTCTGTTTCTTGATTGTGATCCCACTGACGGGGATTGTTCCAAGAAGGAAATTTTGATCTAGAAAAATGGATCTAAATCTTGTGTTGCACTGAGTGTTGTCGGAAAATCGTCGGATAGGCACGCCGGTGATACGCGTCAGGTTCCTGAGGAGAGAGAAATAGAAATCAGAGGCCCAGGGGGTGTTACTAGGACCTCTGTAGGGCTTGGCGCTTAGGGGGGGCGTGAATAGCTTAGTGTCATGGATTGAGCTGGAATCCGATGTGAATGGTTGGGGTGTGTTGTCGAATTGAGGGGATGCACGTGCTATATAGGTTTTACGGACGCCGAAACTTGGTGCAAAATAGTGGCGCCCCTAAGTAGGGTCCAGTAACCAGTGTGGGTTCGGGAATGGTACGAATAGATCTGTACCAATTCGCCCCGCATTGCGGCCTCTATTGGTCTCATTGTGTTGTCATAATTCATAAAAATTGAATTCAAAGAGCTATTGATTGGATCTTAGAAAGCGCATAATCTAAAATTATTAGTTGAGTTGTATTATGTAAGAACGACTTCTATAATTGGGACAAGGCGATATTTGAATGTTAGTCAATATTAATAAGGGTGCGCTAGAAAAGGCGTCTGATTTCTGACATATAATGTAAAGCATTTGAATT
The DNA here is from genome assembly GCA_008642245.1 of Bassia scoparia. Taxonomy (NCBI): domain Eukaryota; kingdom Viridiplantae; phylum Streptophyta; class Magnoliopsida; order Caryophyllales; family Amaranthaceae; genus Bassia; species Bassia scoparia. The sequence goes on along the minus strand of SNQN01004745.1, from coordinate 36,614 downwards.
CGGTTCTTGTTTAAGCAATATATAAAGTGTGATAGAATATATATATATATTTATATATATATATATATATATATATATATATTTATAATTATATATTATATTATATATATTATATTATATACCTGAACAAAAGGTTGGTAGCATGATAATATATATGTGTGTCCTTTCACCTGTCTGCAATCAAAATAGTTTAAGCAAACTAAAAGAGACTCCTTGTGATCGAATTACTAATCAAGACAGAAACATGTTGTTTGACAATAAGATATGCATAGATAATGAATTGTGCAGATGATGACAATAAAATAAGTGTAATGAAACGAATTTGAAAATCATGAGTGATAATCCTACTATTTATATGAATTATAAAAGGTGGATTTCTTACTTGTTTTAATTGAATTAAAAACTCTAATAATGGTTAAGTATTAAGGACACAGGAATTAAAAAAAGAGTGAAAAAAATTGTTTTTGGTGAGTATCTCAGATTTATACCTTATTTCGCTTGTTGATCGACGAGATCGATGCTGAATCAAGTAAGATGTGTTTAGAGTGTTTTAGAGAGAGAGAGAGAGAGAGAGAGAGAGAGTAGAGTATGTTCGGGATTGTGTGTGGTCGGATGAGCAAGGCAGCAAGTAATTTATATGGCACGGCAAAAAGAGGAATAGAACCTGCGATACGCTACAGGAGGTATTTCCTGTTCTGCGTATTTACCTATTGTCGTATATAGCTTGCTACTTCCATAAAAATTTTGGGAAATTTAGTATGGGTGGAGTTGGTATATAGCTCTAATGGTCGTATATACGCTCTGATAGCGTATTATCGCTCCATTTCTGGTATATGCGTATTTCTGCGTATTAATTTTTCCAAAATTGAAATTCAATTTCGGAATACATCTTTGCATTAATTGCTCAGATTTTTCGTAAGATCTACGGATTATTCTAGCGCCTCCTTCGCGAAGAAAGTACGTTCGTACGACAATGTCCGCTATTTTCTATATATTTCATCCTCCGTATTTTTGCGTAACTTCTGCGTATTTTATTAACTGCAAACTCATTAGAAAATCATCAGATACAATTCAGTCTACAAAATAATATTTAAAATTACTAGCGGATTCAGAAAATGTGACGAATGATGAAAAAAAAGCATAGAATGCCAGGGTAGACTTGTTTGAAACTCTTTGAGATTATACGAAAACGAAAGAAAATATTTTTGCTTGTATTGATTTGCTCAAAGTCCGCAGTATGACTCGTAGTATTCCATATTTTGTGAGTTCAAGCATTTTTTCTGAGTCGAAAAATGCGGGATCGGGTATGTTTCTCACAGATCAACTACATTTGGGGAGACATTTTCAGGTGTTACAGAACCCCATTTGACTGAGTCTGGAGAGAGATGGTTCGAAGACGAAAGTCCAAAGTATTCGATTGGGAGGAGAAGCACTCAGACGTTCTGCCTCTAGTTCCTTTTTCGGCCGGTACACCCCTGCAAAAAGGTTTAGTTTACTGTAGCCGTGTCCAGGTGCGGTCTGAGTTGAGCGAATCATTCTTCGTTCGGCTGACTGGGAGAAATGCAGAGCATACCATGTTTCACGGGAAATGAGCGTTGACTTGAAAATAAAGGCCTATGTAGGATTAAGGACCAGTTGGTGAAGACATTGGTCTGTTTTTATGTCTTGAGAAATTTGCATGCAATGTTGACATGTGTTGTGACCTTGATATCGAGATGGGGGCAAGAGTCATTGTTTTGTTGAAAGAGGATCTTTGAATTTGAAAGAGCTTGTCTAGGTCTGGTTTCTAGACATGATTGAATGAGAATTTGAAAGGGGCTTCTGTTCTAGGTCTGTTTCAAGACATGATTTGAGGAGTCTTGTTAGGTCTGGTTCTAGACATGATATTGAATGAGAATTTGAAAGGGGCTGTTAGTCTGTTCAGAATGATTTGAGAGAGTCTTGTCTAGGTCTGGGTTCTAGACATGATTTGAATGCGAATTTGGAAAGGGGCTTGTCCTAGGTCTTCGGTTTCAAGAATGATTTGAGAAGTCTTTGAAAGAGTCTTGTTCAGGTCTAGTTCTAGACATGATTTGAGAGAGTCTGTTAGGTTGTTCTAGACATGATTTGAAAGTTGTCTTGTCTAGTCTGATCTTAGACATGATTTGAAATGAGCCTTTGAATTTGAATGAGCATTGTTTTGGCTAATGCTTAGGGCGAGGTTAAGTGTGACACTAAGTCTGGAAATTGAGGCTCAGCATAAGTTCTGGTTTATGCAGAGGCAACTTGAAATTGAATGTGCTAATCTGGTAATCTGGACGGAAGAGATGTCTAGTTCAAGGATTTATGGATCATCCTCGAGGGTGAATAGGTCCTGGTTTTATGCCCTTAGTTTTGAAGGAGTCGGTAGGTCTGGTTCGAACGCGAAAAGCTGACATATTAGCTGGGTTTAAACATTAACAGGACGATACTAGAGTCTAATCCTAGTACCAAGTGCATTGAAAGTGGTCATTTGAAGAGTGACTAGAGAATGACATTTGGACGAGACTATGGGTTGACTCGACGCGTGATTGACTTAAATTGGCGAGACAGTGACTTTTGATTGGAAGAGACAGGGTCCAAAGTGATTTTTCAGGATTTCCACTTGATAGTCAAAAGACTTGACACGTAATAAGGGCTTAGGAGACAAGAAGCCCACGGAATAAGGAGCCATGATGACAAGAGCCCAGAGCAAGAGTGGGAAATGTAGTATTACGGTTAGAGTCAAATTAGGGGAAGGTGGATGGATTGTAGGGATGAGTTGCCTAACAAGATGTTAACCGAAGGTCAGGTGGCTTTACTTCTTTGGATATGAGTCAATAGAGTCATTGAAGGTGACCAAGCTGGCTATGGTTGCGAGAAATAAAGGGTCAAATTTGTGGCTAGGTGTCAAGATGTGGCTAGATGCGAGGTTGGCTATGATGTTGGTTAAACATGAGTTATGTCAGGTTCAGATTGCAAAAACATCTATCAATTCTTAAGCAAGTCAAACACAAAAGGCACTCAAACGATTTTATGTTAATGGTCGAACTAGAGAAGGAGTGCTTCTACGTATCCTTACGGAATCAGACCAGCGTAGTTCTATGGCGATTTGACAATGCCCTCGTGTGAGAGGGTTTTTGTGGTTTGTAATGTGAGCCTGTGGTTCGAGGGTGAAAAGGCTTTAGATGATTATGAGTGAACCCACGGTGCGCAGTGTGCTTTTAGACTTTTGGCTTTTTGTTTGAATTGGGTCCTGGATTTGCATGGTTTTGGCATGAATTTTGCATTGATGATTTTGTATTACTGGCATTGAACTTTGATTTTTGCTTTTTTCTTTTTGCCCATTTTCATTCTTTTTTTTTCTTTTCTTTCTTTTGCACGGTCTTTCTACGCACCGTTTGGTCCAAAAGGTTAGGTAGATGTGGGTGATGAAGAAAGATAGGCTAAAACTGATAGTGTTTGTGGCTCAAAGGTTGAAGGGATTTTGATTTGATGTGCAAAGGGATTGGAAGGGAAGGATGCATTTTGTGGACTGTCTGAAAGAGGCCTCTCTGGGGGCATTGTGGAATTAAATCAGTATTAAGTATTAAAGCAATTGTGGCCAATGAGTGTTGAGATTGCATAGAATGAGAAAATATATTGCCAAAACAATGATATCATTTATTTGATGAATGAAAATGAAACATACATGGGTTATTGTATAGGAAGAACCTAGATCAGGGCAAGAATTGAAAGCGGGACACATGGCTAGGAACTAGGATTCTATGATCATCCAGAGAGCCGCCGCAGATCGATGACACGCCTCGGGGTGACCATGAGCTTGATGGGTAGTGTGTTTGATGTGTTTTCCAGTTGGGAAGGAAGTATAGGATTAGGCCTTTTTTTTTGTGGATGATGGAGGGTCAAGAGACATGGGCTTTGTGGAGGTAGGATTTGTTTGACTTTTGCCTTTTGGGCCTATCACGGGGATCGTGATGAAAACTCGACTTAGTTGGAACCCACCGTGTTTGAGGATGGATTTTGAACTGGACTTGACTGGACTTGAATGGGCTAGCCTAATCTAATTTAAGGGTGCTAGACTCGGAAGATTCAACACTAAGATGGGATATTTAGAATTAAGGATCGCTTTAGATCTACGAGCACTTGAAATCGAATGGGCTCCTAGCCTTGATCAAGTTTCCTAGGGTTGACGTCTATGATGAACCTAGTTCAGTTTTAAGGTTCTTAGATTGAAGTTGAAGCGATACCTAATCGATTCAAGCTACTGGTTGATAATGAATTGAACTAATTAGATTTTAAAGGTAGGTTTCTTGATTAGAAATTGAGATTGAACTATCCAGGGTTTAGGTTACAAAAGGTCTCGAATCTAAGTCAGATAAGATTTTAGATCTGGGATCGGATTGAGTTTTGAACTGAATTGGATTGAAATTGCTTGAAATGGGCCTAATGGATCATGAATTATGTCTTGAACCCACGATTCAAGCGAATACGGGCTTAGTTGGTGGTTAGAATTTTGGACTGAATGAAGAGTCCAGTTAACAGCAGATTGATGGAAACACAAATAATTTATTCAACTTAGGTTCAGGATCTAAGTGAGACTAGGTCGGCTTGGTTAAGTCTGATAGTGTACTATGCCTAAGAGTAGAGCTGGGTCCAATTTCACCACTACAACTTGGTGATTTTGGCCGACGATCCCCTTATATAACACGCACCAGTACACATGACATACGCGGCATGGCGGGATGGGACTTACCTTAGCCATGTGTTCCCTGAACCCAACATGCAACCAAGGTAAATCCCCTTAAGGTGATCCGAGCATTATGAAATGCCCTATGAGACAGGTGCCTAAGTACATGACCTCATTCGAAGGGGTCACAACGCAATTCAATTAATATGAATTAGGTATTACGATTTCAAGTCTGTCACATCACAAATGGTGATTATTCCCCAGTGAAGTCGCAAAAACTGTAGGGCTTTCGCCGCTTAGGGGGGCGTACTCAGCTTCAGTGTCATGGAATTGAGCCATGATATCCGCATGTGAATGCGTTGGGTGTGTTGTCGAATTGAGGGGATGCCACAGTGCTATATAGGTTATTCCAGGACGGCCCGAAACATTGGGTGCCAAAACTAAGTGGCCCGCACAAGTAGGTCAGTAACAAGTGTGGGTTCGGCGGACATGGTACGAATAGATTCTGTAACCAATGCCCGCATGTAGCGGCCTTATCGGGTCTCATTGTAGTTCAATAAATCATAACAATTGAATTCAAAGAGCTATTGAATTGATCTTTAAAGCGCAAACTCTAAAATTATTAGGTGAGTTGGCTATTATGTACAAACTAATGACTTCTATAATGGACAAGGCGATCATTTGATTGTTAGTCATATTAATAGAAGGTGCCTAGACAACGCGTGTCCATGATTATCTGACATTAATGTGAAAGCATTGAATTCCGGTCTTGTTTAAGCATATAACAAGTGTATAGAATATATATATAATTTATATTATATATATAGAACATGAAAACAAGGTTGTAAGCAATGATACTATAATATGGTGTCCTTCTCACCTGTCCACTGCAAATACAAATCGTTCAAGCAAAAACTAAAAGAGACGTCTTTGATCGAATTACTATCAAGACAAGAAAAATTTAGTATTGACATACGATATGCAAATAATATATTGTGAAAGATGATGCACATAACAAATAAGTGTTATGAAACGAATTTGAAACATGAGTGATATCCTAAATTTTAATGAATTAATTAAAAGGTGGATGTTCTACATTGTTTTACATTGATTCATAAACTCATAATAATGGTTAATTCAAATTAAGAGAGACAAAGGAATTAAAAAAGAGTGAAAAATATGTTTTTTGGTGAGTATCTCAATTTATACTTTTTTCGCTTGTTGAATCGAAAGAATGATGCTAGAACTCAAGAAAGACAATGTGTTTTTAGAGGTTTTTGAGAGAGAAGAGATGAGAGAGAGTAGAGTAGTCTCGGGAATTCGTGTGTGCGGACTGAGCAAGGCAAGCAGATATTTTTAGGACGGGCAAAAATTGAGGAGGAAAAAACCTGCCGTATATACGCTACAGAGGAGCGTTACTGCGCCTTCCTGCGTATATACGCTCATATGTCAGTAATATACGTTGCAAAACTTTCATAAAAATTTGGAATTCCTAGTAATGGTTTGGCAGTTGGTATATCGCTGCTATGGTGCGTATATAGACTCTGATACAGTGATATACGCTCATTCTGCGTATATGCGCTCCATTTTGCGTATATATTTTTCCAAAAATCTGAATATTTCATTCGGAATAATCTTTGCTATGTTCTGATTTTTAAGATTCACGGACTTATTCTAACCGACCCTCTTTGCAAGAAGTACGTTTCTAGAATTCGCATATTTTCTAATTATTCATTGTATTTTCTTCTGCGTATTCTGCGATATTTAAACTGCAGAATTCATCAGAATATAGAAAAATCAGAAAATATACATTAAAAATACTACCTTGGATTCGAAAATGTGATCGACATGATGAAAACAAAAAGCAGAGAATCGCAGCGTAATTGTTTGAAAACTTTTGAGATTATGAGAAACGAAAGATAAAATTTTTTGCTTGTATTATTGACCTTGCTCATAGTTCGAGTATGACTCGTATTCCAACTTTGTGAGTTCAAAGCATTTTTTCTGAGTCGAAACATATGAGAGCGGTATGTTTCATCACGGATCACTCATTTGGGGAGACATTTTCAGGTGCTTAAACCTCCGATGCTTAAGTCAGCAAATGAAAGAGAGAGAAAAGCGAGAGAAATGAGAATAGAGAGAGAAAGTACTTGTTTTTGTGTAAAGTCTCAGAATGAATGAGTGTCGTAATCCTTTTCTGATGTTGAGCTCCTATTATAAGAAATAGGAGGGCAGTATAGGTATTTGAACTGACTCAAAATTTTAGAAGATATTCTAACTGAATTCAGTTAGCACTTCTCAAGAAGCTTCCCTATTTGACTGATATGAGGCTAGTAATGACATTCTAAGTATAATCAGTAATGGACTAGGCCAACACATGGTGGCTGAACAAGATCGTATATGCTTGATGCTGGATTTTACAAATCTAAGATTGTTTGAGTTCATCAAGCATATCATTCTGTAATCCAACAATCCTTTTTGCTCCGCCAAATCAACTGTCACGCGTGTTTATTCATATACTTCATATTTAGAGAGTTTATGTCAATATTATATCTAATAAATCAATTCTCAAAATAACAATTCAGACTAATGAATCAAACAATTGATCAAGTAAGAATTGGAAGAATTGAAAATAATTACGAAGAATAGCCAAAACAGGCAAAATATTCTAGAAGTATGAATGAACAAATATAATTCATTTCCAATACAATTCGAAATTATGGGTTTCAAAACAAATTTATACTAACACATGCAACACCATATTCATTCATTAATAAATTTTAATAGAGATTCAAGTTGATTGAGGGAGATTACTAAATTTAAGAAGAAATTTGACCATTATTGAGAATTCAATTTAGAGTACCATAAGAGAGGGAAAAATGAAGAACATCTTTGACCAAGAATTGTGAATCCGGTTCTTAATCCCATTCAACGTAGTTTTGATGCAATGATCTGAGTAGATTTAATAAACAAGATGTTTGGAGTCGATGGGTTTGGCCAGTGGCGGACACAGGATTTTAAAATTGGGGGGACAATTAATATTGAAAGTTCATAATAGGATATTATTTTTAAAAAATGCAAATTAGTTTAATGTGAATATTTGACATAATCGTATTATTTAATTAATTGAACATTGATCATTAGTTAAACTTCAACAAAATATAGATTTATATACACAGGCGAAGCGTGAAACAATTTTTGATTTTTATACAATAGTCAATTTTGAAAACTTAGTATATTCGTGTTATATACAGCGAAGGTGCAAAAAATTCACTATTTATAAACAATTTTCAAAATTTCAACAAAATTAGTTTCATATGTACAATGTACGGAAGTCGTGACACAAATTTTGATTTTTTTTTCTTATAGCCGATTATTAATTTATAAAACAATAATTATTTAAGCTTATTGAGAAGGAATAATATTAAAAGAGGGAAGATGTAATCATGGAAAATATATAATGTGTAGAAATGAAATATAAAGGGAATAACAAGTAAAATTTAACACAAAAAGTGCAAAAAAGGGGAAACAAAAAATAAATATTTGTTGAAATAGGCTTTAACCCATGACCTAGAATTAGACACAAAGATATGCAACCAATTGAGTTAACTTCTTGATCATGTATTACTTTCTTTTTGTAATTTTTATATATATCATATTTATTTTTTAGAAAATAGTTTTTTTTACGTTTTTTTTTTTTTTTTGAAAAATGGGGGGGACAAGTGTCCCTTGTCCCCCTGCTGGGTCGCCAGTGTGGGTTTGAATAACTTGGTTTATAAAGAAAAGGAGATGAAGATGGATTAAGGACATCTCAAGGTAAGCTACAGTGTCTGTAGCTTGCTTTAATTTTTTATTTTTTCAACTACAATGATTTCAAGTACAAAGTGACTATGGTAGCTATTTTATTTGTAGCTAGTAAACAAAAATGGCATAAATTAAGGGAAATTCCAATGGTATTCACGAATTTTGCGAATCCCAGTGGTAGACATAAGAGTTTAAAATCTCAATATATTGTACATGAGTTTACAGTGTAATAATATGTGAAATCAACAAAACCACCGATCGCCCCAACATGGCCTTACCGCCACAATCATCCTCTATGCCTCCAGCACAACCACCTTCCTATACGCTCTCCCTAGCGAACCACCTTACCACTGTCTAAATCGCCACAACACAAACCATTTCACAAATCGCCAACCACACACAATCACACTCATATCGACACTTCACCACCCAACACTCATCGACTCTCAGACCACAACAACACTCAACCTTCCATCCTAGCTACCCACCAACTGCGAGGAAGTTGAGCGTGTCGTGGGAATTTGGTTGAGTTTCCCAATAAACCTTAAACTCATGTTATATGTGGAATTTTAAAACTCTCTGTCTACCATTGGATTTGCAATATTCGTGTTGTAACATTTGGGAATTTCCCTAAATAAATATATAAATAAATAATTTAACACATGTCAAATATAGGGAAGGAACGTTATTTCAGCAGCCATGCTGTTTGAGCAAGTATGTGCTTGTAAACAAGCAACATGCTTTCCCCTTCAATGGTGAGCTCAAGTTGAAAACTTATTTTTATGCAAGCA
>SNQN01004745.1:0-10463 GCA_008642245.1 Bassia scoparia | reverse complement strand
TGGTGGTGTTGCGACAATCATGGAGGTTAACAAGAAGGGGGAGGGGGTGCGGCAGAGGTCAGTAGCCAAAAAGGAGGGAGGATAAATGAAAATGTAAAACTAATTTTAAGATATAATTAATCTTAATTAATTATAAGTAATCAATTACAACTAGTTATAATTAATTGCAATTAACTTGTTGCAACTTGTTTTTAAAGGTAAACTGAAGTCACTAACTTAAATTTGGTTTTTGTGATGACAGAGTTGACTTATTTCTGAATTTTCCAAAGCTTAACTTATGGCGTATGGGCAAAGGTTACCTTATTTTTGGCAATTTTTCCTAACTAGAAAGCAGATATGGTACTCCTACTTCCTTATATCACAGACAACTCCTTTTCAGTTCCTAATAGTCATCAATAACATGAATTGCCATAAAGCTCAATCAAAACTATTTCATTTGCATTAAAGTACGTAACATTGCTAATCTAGAAGACTATCTTTAACTTTCAAAMATCAAGAAGGAGAAACTGAGAAACTCTTGGGCCTTAGRAAGTACAACCGCCCTATAAATTTGGGATTCAGATCGTATAAGCAATCACGGAGATTCATATGTGTCCTGCATCAATTAATTTGTAAATAGTAAATAGTAAATACTTGTTCATAAACACAATTTCACATAATGATCCTGTCCTAACGCCTAAGTTCCTAGCGCACGTTCTCTCTCCCTCAAACCACTCCCTGGCTCTTTCCTAAGCTAATTCGTGCATCATAATAGCRTTGTGCCCTTGTGTCAAAATGAGAGAAGGGGACTTATGTACGAAATTTGACAACCTCAGAGTGCTGACGTGATCTATCAAATTGACAGAAGTATGAGTGCTAATCAACCATTTTTGTACAACTGGTTTCCATAGTCATGAAAATAATTAAGAAATATTTATAAAATGCTTTTGCCATCTAATTAAAAATATTGAAAACGGCWATTATATAATACAACATTGAAAACTCCTTGTATATAATCAKCACATGACCAAAACAGATAGTCTTCTTCCCTTTTCCTTTCTCTCGGTGTACAGTTAGCCCAAGAAGCTTACTTGTATAATCTAGTTCTTATTTAGATCTCAATAAGCAATATCCACTAAACTGACTTATAGAAATAAAGATGTCTAAGAGCTTCAAATTGGTTAGTCAGCGGTTCAGCGCATTCTGCTCCCATAATCAGATTTCATAGAGAACAGAGGTCTAAAACTTTCATCATGTGCTGTTAAGCACTACAGCTAACTTCAAGCTATCTGATGCTTGGAGTTTACCTCCTATCTAGAAACCACTTTACAGGGGGGYAAAAATCATCTCAAGTGATCATGTGAACAGCCCCAACAGGACATATGTTTAAAAGGCAGATATAAATAAATAATAGTAAGGTGACAGTTGATACATCTATACACAACAAAACAAAATGAAACAAATGAAATTATAAAATATATACATCATAAAATGACTATGGTTGAACTTTCCCAAAAATAAAAGGAAGGCAATACTCACATTCATCCCATGTGTCCCCATCAGCACCACAACCCTTTTTGCAAAATACTCTCCCTGTAGAATATCACCCACAAGATAAATATTATGGTTGCAAAACTGATTTGGAAGCAATCATTTTCAGTAAAGCATTATACAACGATTGTTGCTGTTATCAGTTGAAAGCAAGCAGGAGCAGCCAAAAGTTAAACATGCATCAGATATTAGATCACCATGTGCATTATAGTGGACCATCACTAAATTAGGGGGTACAAACCGTACAATACACATTATCAACTAGTCCAAATGAGGACCATTATTGAGGTCCTAGCAATTAAGAATCAATCACTCATCATCTGTTTTAATTATCTTTATCCTTAATTCCTGTCTCTTATACACATCTAGATGTGTATAAGAGACAGCCTATAAACAGATTTCATAGAGAACAGAGGTCTAAAACTTTCATCATGTGCTGTTAAGCACTACAGCTAACTTCAAGCTATCTGATGCTTGGAGTTTACCTCCTATCTAGAAACCACTTTACAGGGGGGAAAAAATCATCTCAAGTGATCATGTGAACAGCCCCAACAGGACATATGTTTAAAAGGCAGATATAAATAAATAATAGTAAGGTGACAGTTGATACATCTATACACAACAAAACAAAATGAAACAAATGAAATTATAAAATATATACATCATAAAATGACTATGGTTGAACTTTCCCAAAAATAAAAGGAAGGCAATACTCACATTCATCCCATGTGTCCCCATCAGCACCACAACCCTTTTTGCAAAATACTCTCCCTGTAGAATATCACCCACAAGATAAATATTATGGTTGCAAAACTGATTTGGAAGCAATCATTTTCAGTAAAGCATTATACAACGATTGTTGCTGTTATCAGTTGAAAGCAAGCAGGAGCAGCCAAAAGTTAAACATGCATCAGATATTAGATCACCATGTGCATTATAGTGGACCATCACTAAATTAGGGGGTACAAACCGTACAATACACATTATCAACTAGTCAAAATTGTTACATAAACCTACTACTTTCTACTACTTTCTCAAAAGCTAGTTACATTATAATATTTACTAAACTACACAAAATTTGAAAGAACAACCATCATATTGATTCAAAATGATAAAATGTAATGGAACAACAATCTAAGTAGCATCACACACTCCTTCCAGGTCCATGTAGTAATTATTGATATATTGACATACAGAAGCAAAAACTAGTTGATGCTTTACTAGTGCAAACAACAATATAGGGTTGTTTAACAACACATAAAAGCTTGGGCCTGTACCTCACTGACACTGCTAACATCATTGAATCTTGAAGGGGAAAATGCAAGGATTCTCACAATCACACACCATCATCCAAGTAACAATAATCTAAGCTCCTCTACTGCACACCTACGTAACTATGTTAGTTCAACTCCTAATTCAACTCGCAACAAATGTTGGCACTCAAACATTCCAATAAGGGTGTCGAATTTAAATATTTGCCCTCTGCCCCAAACACTATGGACAGTTCAATCAACATGTTTTACAAAAAAATCAAGTAGAATAGACTTCGACGCCAACATTTGAACTTTACACACAAAGGTACTTTACATCCACATATTCAAGGAAAGATATAGCAAACAATAAAGCACAGAAAGTCTYATAAGACTGTCACAAGCATTTACGGAAAAACCCCTAATTCTTCCCCATTTACAGGCTTCATTAGCACAAAAATGGTCGGGGTTTTAAATRCGGGATCCTAGAATTCTAGACATTTCCATGCTTCCCAGCAAGTACATGTAACAAAGGGATGTCTATGCTTAATTTTTCCTCCTCCCTAGTCCATCCTCCCAACTCCCAATTTTCCTTAATTCTATCAAAATTCATAGGGTATATGTACTTTCTACTTCCCCACCTCAGCTTCTCACCATTGATCATCAAAAACCATATTCTCTTAATTTTGCAATGCATCCAATAAACCATATCATATCAAAATTTCATTACTTCTATCAAAAGTAGCACAGCAGAATCACTACAAGATACAAAGGAATACTTTTAACCAAAAAAATAACCAATTAACTTTGAATTTGCCAGAATAATCAATAACCCACAAAAATATCTGTAAAAATAAAACCCCAATGAAAAAAAAAAAAACAGATTAACAGAAAAAAAATGAACAATAACAGTTAAAAAAATAATAAGGGAGAAATGAATTACAGGGAATCTGGGTAAGAGCAGCATATTTGTTGGTGCATTGGCTGCCACAAGGTGATGCCCATTGCTGAGGAATTATGTCTCCTATTTCCTTCATTTTTTTAAAAAACATAAATAAAAATACCTAAAAATTATGAATTGCAATAAATGAAAAATCCCTCGAAAATTTATTTGATTTTCTCTCTCCTAAATGTCCGCGACGAAATTTGACCTGCACTAAACCAAGCCTGTAAAAATTCAGGGAAGAGACATTGGAGAACGATGAACTCATGAAGACCTTAAGGCATTTTTGTCTTTTTCGGTGACAATGACGATAACCATTTCATATGGTTTTGACAGTATTTAAAAATTATTGAGTTGGATAAAACAGTTGATAGTAAATTGTTAAAAAAGTTGAATAGGTAGGTATAAGAGTTGTAATTAAAATTGGATAAAAGTAATTTTGAGTAAAGATTAAATAAAGTAATAAAAGTTGAGGGTAATTCATTAATCTCTATTATATAAGTGAAGGAGCAATGTGTCCCATCAAAGTCATTTATACCCTCTATGCATTGGTATGTTGGATGTAGAGTTAGGGTATAGCGTTTAGAGTTTGACTAGGTCAATAAGCTAACCTACAAAAATATGGGTGTTGGATGGGTAGAGTTTGAAGTAGAGTTGAGAAAAGCTACAGGATATAACGTTTGAAAATAAGCTCTTTAGAGTTTAAGTTTTTTTTTTTAATTTTATTATATCACAATTTTATTCAGATAAGATAATACTACATAATCTTTCTCAATCAATTAATTTCAATCAAAATGTCATTATTCATTTAAATTTTAAAAAAGTAATTTGACATTTATCACTAATTTCATCAGTAATTCAATAATTGATTTCATTAATGTATGGTTAATACTATACTATCAATGTTCCATTAATTAGCTTCTTGATTGATTCAATCAATCATTCCTTAATCAATTCACATTTCCCTAAATACATTTAATATTTGAGAACTATTTATTTATGTCAATTTTTCATTCATAACATGAATTGTGTACGGAGTACTCTATATACAAAATATACCTCATTATCCTACTCACTGATGGTGTATAAAAACCACCCAAATTCTCATCTTATATTCCGTACGAAAGTACTCTATTTAATTTCTCTTTTTCTTTATCTTCTCCCAAATTTTAGGTTTGTAACTATAAAAACACTTCAGAATCTTCTTTATAAACACACTTCATAATCTTCATTAGAAAAACTTCCATGATCAATGTTATGTTTAGCTTATTCTTTATATCCCCCATTTAGTTTCAAATTTTGTAATCCTTTTTCATATAAAAATCATTTTACGTGCATGTAAATGGCTACTTTCATCGGTATAAAATTGTGTATGATGTTGTGTAGTATGTACATATGTACCTACATACGTATTATTATTATATTCATCATCATCATCATATCATCATTCATCATCATCATCATCATCATCACATCCATCATCAATCAGATCTATCATCATCATTATCATCATCATCATCATCATCATCATCATCATCATCATCATCTTACGTATTACGAATATTATTATGTAGTTGTTGTTGTTTACAATCAATTTGATCAATCTTTGTTATCTTTTAATTCTTTCTTTTTTTGTCGTTCGTAAAACCTTCATTTTTAGCATATTTTCTCTCTATTTATTTTTGTTTTTAATTATTTGAATGTATTTGTATTTAAATTTTGCGAAGAATATTGAATTTTCCAACATTATATTATGTATTAAAATGTTCAATGCACGCATCGCGTGCATATAAAAAGCTAGTGTTAGAGTAAATAAATAGTAAAATGTAAAAGTTATTTTTAGATTGGTTTGGAACAACTATTAAAAACATCCCAAAATGGAAACTGGAACCACTAAAAAAACGGAGTAATTTTTTCTTTTTTCACATTCTTCTTTTTAAGAGGCTAATTTTCAACAATTATCATGTCATTTTTAATAATAAAAAATAAAATAAAAAATTTGACGCAAATTTATTTTTATTTTCAAATACATGAGATGTTGAGAAAATTATTGAGCGCGTAACATCATTTCACACTGATTGACATCCTAGTACTAAATATTGTAATGATTAGCACTCATACTAGGATCGGAAAAGGATCATTTGAAAACCAATTGATTTGTGAAAAGCTAAAAACTTTAAATCCAACCATTCATCCACACTGATTTGGTTAATAATTTGCCACCATAACCATACACTTTAGCACCATCAGCATGCACGAAAGCCGCAATCATGCCCGTAACCGCCACGTCAGTGCCACGTTAGACCCCCAGCCACATTAGTGCTAACGTGATGGGGCACTGACATGCATGCTGAGTGGCGGTTGACGTAAGCATGTCATGTCAGCACTAACGTGACGTGGGCACTAGCGTGGATGCTGACATGGCCCGGGTACTGACGTAGCGTGACCATCAGCATGCCACGTCAGCATGCCACACCAGTGTCACGTCACATCAGTGCTGACGTGACATGCATACGTGAAAATGTCCTACAAAATCGTAAAAATGTCCTAAATTGTATGCACAAATGTTCTAAATCCGAAAAATGTCCTAAATCACAAAAAATGTCCTAAATTGTATATGTAAAATGTCCTAAATTGTATATTGTATATGAAAACTAAAAACTAGGACATTTTACATATACAATTTAGGACATTTTTATTTGCACGCGATGRYTGTTTAGACTTGTGAATATTGAAATTCATTTAAAATGATTATATAATATGGATTTAAATAAAATATTTTTAAAAAATAATATTATTAATTTATACAGTATATAGCTAATTAGCAATAAAAWTTATCTTATTTGTAATTAATTTGTATTTTTTTTMACACGAAACTAAAAGATTTCATTAAAATAGAATAGTCAAACGACACTTACAATCTAATTCTGCAGGAAAATTAWTTGACAGATACAAATATACCTATCCAAGGAAAATAATACATCGTGCGATAGTTCAAATTTTTGAACCAAAAAAGCCTTAAAGGAAATCTTCATTCGAAGCAATACAATTTGTGAGTTCGCGCAAATTCGACATAAAAACTGATGTAAACTTCCTTGGGTAACCATACTCGTAGAGTCAATTAGATATCCAGAATAATTGAATCGAAGCGGTRGGATCCTCGCAATCAATGAAACCCCTAACACACACCCTAAAAACCCTAACTCCATAGATGAGATCTAGGAGGATAACACGAGCAAAACAAGATTAGAAAAAAACTGTGAAGCCACCACGAATMMTAACCTTATTTGACAAAATCAAAGACCCAAAAGATGTGGTATCCAAAAGATATTGCACGCAAGAGTCGCTCAACGTCGACGAGAAAAACAAGATAGTAACACTACACCCTCCAATTCAGAGTCACAATTTGGGTAACTCCCAAGTRTAAGAACTGTTCAAAACCTAGGAATATACCAAACCTAGCCACTACCTTCAGAATTGAGACTGGTGAAGGCCCGAGTTCTACCACCAATCACCCGRGAAACGAGACGACAACCCAACACGACAACAAGTGATGAAAACCCACCCACCTCAAGTGTCGAGAAACACCATATGAATCGAACAAAAGAAACTAACTAAAAAGGAAAAAAAGAAAATAAAGCCAAATAATTCTCACGACTATCTATCGAATACAACCACCAAACCAATACCGATGCGGCCAACCCCTACGACGGCATTCAACACCAGCAAACAGGCCCCTAGCCACAACACCCCCGGAGACAAGTGTGTTGTTAAGAACGAGACAAAGTGACAACGTTGCTTGAAAGAGAGAGGCGAAGCGATAAATCGGCGTTGAACCGAACAAAATAACCTAGGGAGAGATCGAAGCCCGCTCGCCGGCAACCTTTAAACGGGTGAAGGCCACCGGCGAGCCGGCGACGCCACCAAGAGCCGGGAAGGCAAAGGGAAAGGGAAGTTTCGGGTGAGGTATTTCAAAGAGAAGTTTTCTAGGTAGCAGCGTATTGCTCTTGGACTCATTAATTTGTAATTAATTTGTAAGTATTATTACTTGAAATTCAAACTATATTTCATTGTCTTAGAAGATTTTCATAGAGGATCTCAACAATTTTAAATATATTGGTTCATTGAATATATAATGTTAAAACCATTAATAATTGTCTACGTAAATGATTTCTGACTTTTATTTCTATTTTGAAATTGAATAATGAATGCTATGGGTAATTCAAACATCATTCACAACCTTGTGTATTTCATTCACAGGGTATTAAATTCTATTAAGCACATATAATTTTAGAGGGTATTATCACTGACTTTTATAGGGGAAGACCTAACCACTTCCTCTACCCCTATCTCTTATATATGTACATAGTTATTTATTTGGCACGCGGTATAGTTGCTTAGATCTATTATGAATATTTCATTTATGGTTTATTCTTAATCAATGTAGTATTGGGGAATTGTAATATAGAATATTTTTTAAGAAAGTTTGAATATTATTTAAATTTTAATTATAATGTCTAAGGGCCAATACAGATTTTTCTTAGGAATTTCTTAATTGTAAATTAATTTGTTAAGTAACTACTTTTCTTGATCTAAATCAACAGACTATATTTTTCTAGATATTAATTAATTCTCATTTATGACAATAGCTTGTTCAATTGAATTGAATTTTCACTAATATAGTCACATACTATTATATTTTCTTATTTTCAATTGCAACTACTTAGAGCATGGGTATCTTCAAACCCCACAATCATTCCAATTTTTTTAAATCATTACAGGTATTCGAGTTTTATAGGGCACCAGGGCACTGGCTAGGTGGTTCGGATAGGCCCTGAGACTAAATTCTGTAGGAGGGGCCTTAATCTGAAACTTTGGTTTAAATAAATTGATTGAATGAATTTGATATGAGAGAATTTTAGCTTAAAATTTTATTTTTTCACATAAAGTAGTGTAGTTGTTGAATGAATTTGCAAAGGCAAAAGGCAAATGATTAATGATTGTAATATGGAAAGAAAAGAAACCAAAAAAAGGGGTTGAAATTAATGGTGTTGCATGCTTCGTAATAATTCTTGGTGGAGGGGGCCCTTAAATCTTGAACTTTGTTAAAATAAAAGACTGAATTGGAATTGAATTTGATATGGAGATAAATTCTTAAAATTTTTTTCACATCAAAGTATTGTAATTGTTGGAAATGAATTTGAAAGGCAAAAGGGTGACTTAATGAATTGATATGGGAAGAAAAAGAAACAAAGGGGTTGAAATTAATGGTGTTAACATGTATGCTTCGAAAAATTACGCTCAACGTTGCACTATTTCTCCAAAATAATATTGGTTGACAAGAAGATTCGAACCATGCATCTTCGCTGTTGGGCTCTTGTAACTAACCATTAGTCTATATTATTTTTCTTATACTTCAACTGCTAATACATATCACATTTCGGGCCCTTTAATGTAGATGCCTCGCCGTCGTGCACAGTTGCGCGCCTCAGCCACACCCTGGGGACACCATCTTCCTCCCCCTTCCCTATATATTACTATTTTATGTGCACAACGATGCGTGCTTAGGTCTTATGAAAATGGTCTTTCATGCATTAAAATAATTATAAAATAGTGTATCCAAAAATAATGTTTATACTCATAGCAAAATTTAGTAATACAGTTTTATTGAATTGTAACTCTTTTTTTTAAATATGACTTGAAATTCTAATAACTTAAGTATTTAATTCAATTGTTTAATAAAGCTTTTCACTATTAAGTTAACAGAATAAATGCATTTTCATTTTTAATTACATAATAGCAAGGGTAAATTTAGACATATTAATTCATATTTTTTTTTCAAATTCATTAAGGGTATAAAGACTTTTAAAGAGGGGGGACACCAATTTCTTCCCCTTCTCTCTTATATAATAAAGATTATATATATATATATATTATATTATATTATAATATATATATATTATAATATATAATATTATATATAAATATTAATATATATATATAGAGTCAGGATTCCTCCTCAGGAAAACCACAATGTTATACTGAAAACGTAACCAAATATAATGGGTACTAATTTTACATTTTAGGGGTGCTACAACATAAGGGGTACACAAGCTTCAGTACTTTAAGAAAGTACCGCTGTACCCCTTAATAAACTTACTTCAATGTCCCCAGAATTGAAATTACAAGTATATACATAGATAACGTGGACGTATCTCCAAATCCTACGGTCAAGATTAAAAGTTTTAGTTTTCACTAAGGTTTGTGTTTTCACATGATCCTATTCCCTATTTATATATAGTATATATTATATATATATAATATATATATATATATATAGGGTTTTTTGTCACTAAACCACCTTTTATAAAGGAGTTTGTACTAACCTCTTTTTCTAAACGTATTTGTAAAACCATCTTTTGTGACGCATGTGCTTGTTGACACCATCTTTGACGCCGGTTCCGGCGTTGACGTCACGTGAGTGTCACGTGATTAAAATTAATTATTTTTTTTTCGCGAATTACCCTTCATTTCTGATGCTCTTGTATCCTTCAAAAAAGCAAAAACAGAAGAAAATAAAAAAACACAAAAAAAACAACACCAAAAAAAGACAACAGCAACAGTTAGAGGAAGAAAATAAGCAGAAACAAAAAAAAGACCACATAACAAACACACACAAAACGAATAGCAATATCACCATAAGTATCAAACAAAAACACAAATAAAAGAAGAAATACAAA